>VXBP01006534.1:194076-380848 GCA_013400115.1 Rhinopomastus cyanomelas | reverse complement strand
GGGGGCGGCCCGCACCGCTTCGGCGGCCGCCCCCGCCTCTGGGCCGCGTTACCAGGCAACTGCGCGGGCGGGCGCGAGCGCGCGGCGGCCGGGCGGGAACCGGGGCCGCGCACAAAGGTTCCCACTGCTGCCACCGAGGTTCCCGCTGCTGTCGGAACACGGGACATTAGGGGTTGGAAGGGCCTTGAAAGATCACCCAGTCCAATCCCCCTGCCACAGCAGGGTCACCTAGATCCAGTCACACTAGAACATGGCCAGGAGGGTTTGAAACGTCTCCAGAGAAGGAGACTCCACAAGCCCCCTGGGCAGCCCCTTCCAGGGCTCTGTCACCCTCACTGGGAAGAAGTTCCTTCTCAGATTGATGTGGAACCTCCTCTGTTCCAGATGACACCCACTGTCCCTTGTCCTACCATTAGATGCCCCTAAGCAGAGCCTGGCTCCATCCTCCTGACATCCACCCTTCACATATTGATCAACATTCATGGGGTCACTCCTCTTTTCCAAGCTCAGGAGACCCAGCTGCCTCAGCCTTTCCTCATCACAGACTCTCAGAACATTAGGGATTGGAAGGGACCTCGAAAGATCATCCAGTCCAATCCCCCTGCCACAGCAGGACCATCTAGACCAAGCCGCACAGGCACATCAGGGAGATGCTCCACTCCATCGTCTTTGTGCTGGACTCTCTCCAGCAGCTCTGTGTCCTTGAACTGAGGTGCCCAGAGCTGGACCTGGTGTCCCAGATGCTGTCTCACCAGGGCACAGCAGAGGTGCACACGAGTAATTTCACACAGATGACCACCTCTGCTCCAAATCTGCCTTTGTCCATTACCCTCTCCTGTGCACACCTGTCACTCTTCATTCCATGTCTCTGTGGCCTGTTTCTAGTCCCTGGTTTCCTTCCCCTTGTGCACCAGGTTTCACTTTGGTCGGTCACTTAAATCTCCGATACAGGTAGGAAAACCCGGTTCTTGTAAAGGCCCATCAGAGCTGAGAAGCAAGGCAGCGTAAGGAGACCATCCCCACAGCACCCCACGGCGGGCTGCTAACAGCTTCTTGCACATCCTTACCATATCCAGCTAAGAACTCTGGCCCTGAAGTGCTGCCTCTTCTTTGCTTCCTTACAAGGAGCTGCCGGCAGAGCAGCTTCAGAAACATGGGGTCACTGGTAAAAGACATCACTTCAGGAACAGGCACTGGCAGGAATCCCAACCAACTCTTCAGCCTGTCCCCCTGGTATCACACGGCTGGTTTCGCCTGGTTCGTGTGATAAGTGTTTGACAATTACTGCTTTTTCCTTGAGATTTAAATTGCAAGGAAGCAACTGCACTACAGTCAGGGCAGAGCGGTGCACCGTGGTCTTACGGTGCCCAGGATCACAGGTAACTCACTGGTTTTACCAGCAGCACTGCTGTGGGAGTCACTGCCCCATCTATGTCTCTTTCTCATTTGGTTCTTTGTTATGAGCCAGCAATGGGCCCTGGTGCCAAGAAGTCCAGCGGCATCCTGCAGTGGATCAGAAGTGGGGTGGTTGGCAGATTGAGAGAGGTTCTTCTCCCCCTCTATTCTGCCCTGTGAGACTGCATCTGGAATATTGGGGGATTGGACTGGATGATCTTTCAAGGTCCCTTCCAATCCCTAACGTTCTGTGATTCTGTGATTCTTTCTCTCAGTCCTACTCCCTTGAACACCAAAACTCTTCTCCATTCCGTTCCACCTCCAGTTACCGCTGCAGAGCTCTACTGTGTTTACCTTTGTTTACAGCATCTCGTGTGAAGTGACTGCAGTTAACTGCGGTGGGTACTGCTGTCCCCAGTGCCTTTCATTTGTCTGCCACTGCAGGTCTGCAACAAATCAAGAATTTGGCAACAGAAAGTGTAAATTACATAGTCAGTACCTGAAATATTTCACCCTTATTCTTTCCCTCCTTCCTCTGATGGGTTGTCAGCTCAGGAGAGGATGTGAAGCAACAGATACATCACGCTGTCACATTTAAGGCCACAGGAGGCAAAACACATTTTAATGCTTCCAAATGAGTCTAAAGATCAGTTTATCCCTGGTGAGACCACATCTGGAATGTTGTGTCCCCAGTCCTGGTCCCCTCAGGTCCAGAAGGACACAGAGATGCTGGAGAGAGTCCAGTGCAGAGCCACAGAGATGATGGAGGGAGGGGAGCATCTCCTCTTGTAGAGAGCGATGGGGTCTCCCCTCAGCCTCCTCTTCCTCAAACCCAACAGTGTGGAGCATCTCCCCTTGCAGAGGGCGATGAGGTCTCCCCTCAGCCTCCTCTTCCTCACACTCAACAGCCCCCACTCCCTCAATCTCTTCTCATAAAACTGATTCTCCCAGCCCTTAACCAGCCTTGTTGCCCTCCTCTGCCCTCGCTCCAGCACCTCGATGTCTCCCTTGTGCTGAGGTGCCTAAAACTGGCCCCAGTACTCAAGGTGGGGCTTCACCAGTGCTGAGTCCAGGTGGCCAACTACCTCCCTACTCCTGCTGGACACACAGTTGCTACTACAGGCCAGGATGCCCTGTAAAGGACTAAACTAAACTAACATGTTATGATTTCTCAGCAGTGTGTGCTACACTGGAACCTCTCTTATGACTCACAGAACATTAGGGATTGGAAGGGACCTCAAAAGATGATCCGGTCCAGTCCCCCTGCCACAGCAGGACCCCCTAATTGTGCAGACTCACCTTTATAACAGCGACTGGTTTCCTCCTGCAGTCAGAACCGTGATGGATTGTTTGGAGCTGGCAGCAGAGAGCTGTGACAACGAAGCCATTGCTGTCAGTGAGTCACTCCCATAAATTCCCAGCCACATTCAAATGACTCCTCCAGAAGTGACGGGGTGTATTTTGACAAGTTCCAAGACTTTCTTTAAAATAATCAGTTCCCATGGAGTAATCACATCTCCTTTGCCTAAATACTGATCTAATCTGAAGAATGTAGGCAGCTCACACGATGGATCTTCCCTTCTCGGGGTAGCAAACATCACTTCTTCCAGACTGCTGTTCAGGTGAAGTAATATATTTAATCCAGTTGTGGCTGAACTCGAGAGCTAGACTTCAACTACCAACGGCACCAAGTACTATCAGCCTAGATTTTGGAGTTTCACGGAACCATGGAGCATTAGGGATTGGAAATGACATTTATCACCTGAACCAACGCGTTAAGATGGTCTGTTATACGTCTGCTCACTGTCTGGGTTATGTACAATTTATTACAGACTCCTGTCAGTGGGTGCTTCGCAAGTCTTCAACCAGCAGCAGGTCACCTTGAGCAAATTAGTTAGTGTCTAAATCACAGCCTCTCCTCAGTCATTAAGAAGTAGAACTAGGAACTGCAGTTTCTCACCCAAGGGTCTGAACTTGGATATCAACTCGAGGCATTTTTATTCTGTCTGTTCCCAGAAAGACCTCAGGAAGGAGAATTAGAGAACATCCACAAAGGTCATAGTGCTAAAGGGCAGAAGAAAGATTGGAATGATTTGTATTCATTGCAGAAAAGAAAGAGACAAGACCTGAATCTAGTAGAACAATTTAGCTCTGCAGGCTCCCCTGAGGCTGTCAGTCCTTAGTGTGAGCGCAGCTTGTAATTGGAGGAATATGCAGCATCACAAGGGTGTCACACAGAGCATCAGGGATTGGAAGGGACCTCGAAAGATCATCCAGTCCCATCCCCCTGCCACAGCAGGATGCCCTAGATCCAGTCACACAGGAACATAAAACTCTGATACATCAGATACCTAAGAAGTGGAAGATTTTTCAAAGACAGATTTTCCTGATCCAGCTCCAGGAATCCCCATACCTGAGCTGAAGGTTGTTGGTAGCTTGCTGTAGCCCATCCTCCTTGGCTGGAAGCCTCCCTGCCCTCCCGAGTGACTGCTGCCATCAATCACTTCTGCACTTCACGGAAAGGAGTTCTGCAGCCAACATCCACAGAATCACAGAACATCAGTGATTAGAAGGGACCTCAAAAGATCATCCAGTCCAGTGCCCCTGCCACAGCAGGATCATCTAGACCAAGTCACACAGGAACATGTCCAGGTGGGTTTGAAACATCTCCACAGAAGGAGACTCTACAACCCACCATGGGCAGCCCCTTCCAGGGCTCTGTCACCCTCACCAGGAAGAGGTTCCTTCTCATATTGATGTGGAACCTCCTGTGTTCCAGCTCACACCCATTGCCCCTTGTCCTATCACTAGATGACATTGAGAAGAGCCTGGCTCCATCCTCCTGACACCCACCCTTCACATATTTATCAACATTCATGGGGTCACCCCTCAGTCTCCTTTTTCCGAAGCTCCAGAGCCCCAGCTCCCTCAGCCTTTCCTCAGCAGGGAGATGCTCCACTCCATCATCCTCATTGCTCTGCGCTGGACTCTCTCCAGCAGTTCTGTGTCCTTGTAGAACTGAGGGGCCCAGAACTGGACACAATACTCCAGATGCGGTCTCACCAGGGCAGAGTAGAAGGGGAGAAGAAACTCTCTCTATCTGCTAACCACTCTGCTTCCCATCCTTCCCAGGATGCTGTTGGCCCACTTGGCTCCTGGCCATTCTGCTGGCCACCAGGACCCCCAGGTCCCTTTCTCCTGCACTGCTCTCCAACAGATCAGTCCCCAGCCTATCCTGGTCCCTGGGGCTGCTCTTGCTCAGATGCCAGACTCTACACTGCCCTTGTTATAGTTAATTCAATTCCTCCCTGCCCAGCTCTCCAGCCTGTCAAGGTCCCGCTAAATGGTAGCACAGCCTGCTGGGGTTTTGGCCCCTTGTATAAACACACATGTAGTTAATGATATCTAATCAATCTAAGATATAGCATGAAGATACTTCCACAGCAGAACTACTCACCCTTACTTACCGGCTTCTCGTTTTAGTATAATTAATTCATAGTAATAAAGGCAGCACAATAAAGATTGAGAACAAAGGGGTGACACTGAAGCCTGGCCCCCCAGTCATGCAGTCACATACAGGGGGGTTGTGGAGTCTCCTTGTCTGGAGATGTTTAAGACCCACCTGGAGATGTTCCTGTGTGACTGGATCCAGGGGATCCTGCTGTGGTTGGGGGATTGGACCGGACTGGATGGTGTTTGGAGGTCCCTTCCAATCCCTGATGTTCTATGATTGTGCGACACCGATTCTTCGACGGCAGCTCCTTTCAGGATGGAGTTAATTTTTTTCCCCCAAATGTAACTGTGAAGTTTTGCAACAGGAATATGAATGAGGCAAAGGCTTAAAAATAGCCTGGAGAGCAGGTCTGATAAGGGATGTGGAGGAGAAGACGTATGGATTTTACAACGGAACAGTCACTCAGAGAAACACTTGGCTGTGGCATCGTGTAGTGGTTCAGGACAAAGCCCCACGAGTTTCAGCTGTGACCTGAGTCAAGATGATTTTTAATGACAACTAAAATATCTCAGGAATAATATCTTCATGCAACAAAGCCCTGCTCGTTCTTGTGGCTTTATCTAAGAGGAACAAGTCTTTGAGACCCCCCTGGCTACTCATTTGAATTGGAAATTGCACTCTTGTTGAAGGGGCTGGATGCAGCTCGGCTGTGTGGGCTCAGGGGTGACTGCTCAGGAGGGAAGGTGCTGCTGGCAGACTCACAGCTTTGCTTAGGTTGGCTGAAAGATGGGCTGAGCTAAGGAAGCGCTCGTGGGGCTGCATGGAAAAAGGAGAAGAGGAGAAGCAGTCATAGAATCATGGAGCCATAGAATGGCCAGGGCTGGAAGGGATCGCCAAAGGACCTCCAGTCCAACCTCCCTGCAGTCAGAGGAACATCCTCAGCTAGATCAGGTTGCCCGGTGTCTTGTCCAGCCTCACCCTGGATTTCTCCAGGGCTTCAACTACCTCCCTGGGCAGCCTGTTCCTGTGTTCAACCACAGAATCACAGAACATTAGGAAGTGACCTTGAAAGATCATCTAGTCCAATCCCCCCACCACAGCAGACTCACCTAGACCAAGTTACACAGGAACATGTCCAGGAGGGTTGTAAATGTCTCCAGAGAAGGAGACTCCTCAACCCCACTGGGCAGCTCCTTCCAGGGCTCTGTCACCCTCACTGGGAAGAAGTTCCTTCTCAGATTGATGTGGAACCTCCTGTGTTCCAGCTGACACCCACTGCCCCGCATCCTATCATTGGGTGCCCCTGGCCCCATCCTCCTGACACCCACCCCTCACACATTTATAAACACAGCACTTCTCATTTTGGCAGCACTTTGACTTCTAAGAACAGCTTTTATGAGAAGTCATTAAAAATCAAGTGAAGACATCGGGGAGGCCGGTCTTCACAAAGTGTGAAATTGCAGCTGACGCTTCTGGCTCTCTCACAGAAATGTAAATGGAATTTAAAGAGCTGAGATCACATTAGGACTGCAGATGGAGCAAGGTTAGACCTCACCTACTGCTGGGTTTAAAACCAGAGTGAGAGGGAGGGGAATCTGGGAGCATTTCCTAGGGGGACTGGACTGGAAGATCTTTTCAGGTCCCTTCCAATCCCTAATGATTCTATGTTTCACGCAGATATCTACTCCAAAAGGCAAGTCAAGAGTTCCTAGCAAATCCTTACCCATTCAGTCTCGTGATTCAACCAGCAGACAGAGCATCCAGCTCAGCCCAGGACCAGATGGTCTTCATCCAGGGCCTGCAAAGGAAACAGTCAACTTATTAAACGTGACGTGTAATCTCTTGCTTAGAACTGCAGGGTGGCCAGAGGGGGAAAAATAGCTGCACAAATGTGATGCCAGTGTTTATAAAGGGTTCCAGGAGAAGCAAGCTCTTGGAGTTGTGAGCTGGTCTGTAAGCCTGGCACCCACACAGGGGAAAAACCAGTAAAAGAGATAAGGATCTCTGGACACACAGTCTGCAAAAGGTCTTGTGGAGGAAAGCGACACGTCGCAGATTTAGAGACCTGAGCAGGTGAGCAAGATGCTGCAGCCTGTTTGAAGCAGCAGCTGCACAGACACGGCTGGGCAGGAAAGAGACTGCTGAACCTACAGGAGGCTCTGGCATGGAAACATCCCTTTGATTCCTGGTAGTCACAACAAAAATGCAAACAGGATGGCAGGAATTATTAGGGAAGGAACGGAAGGGAAAACCAACAGAAAACCTCAATGTGCTGTTTGAAAAACCTTCTGTGTGTTAGTGACTGTGAGACTGAGGTAAAGACCTGCAAACGCTTCAGAAATGGGACACGGTGTCCTTTGCAGGGAATAAACAACCACGCTGGTGTCCTCCAGATACAGCAACATCACGACAGGAACAAGGAATCACAGAAGCATTCAGGTGGGAAAAGACCCCTGGGATCAGCGAGTCCAACCAGCAACGCTACTCTGCAAGGTCACCCCTAAACCAGATCCCCCAGCTCCACATCTAAGTGACTTTTAAACACATCCAGGGATGGGGACTCAACCACCACCCTGGGCAGCCCAGTCCAGAGACTGACCACTCTCTCCAGGAAGAATCTCTTCCTGATGTCCAATCTAAACCTCTCCTGTTGAAGCTTGAAGCCCTTCCCTCTGCATCTGTCACTAGTTCCCTGTGAGAAGAGCCCAGCACCAACATCTCTGCAGTCTCCTTTCAGGTAGTTGTAGAGAGCGATGGGGTCTCCCCTCAGCCTCCTCTTCCTCAAACTAAACAGCCCCAACTCTCTCCATCTCTCCTCATCAGGTTGATCCTCCAGGCCCTTCCCCAGCTTTGTTACCCTCCTCTACCCTCGCTCCAGCCCCAAAATGTCTCCCTTGTGCTGAGGTGCCCAGAACTGGACCCAGTACTCAAGGTGCAGTCTCACCAGTGCTGAGTCCAGGGGGACAATCCCCTCCCTACTCCCATTTGACACAGAATCATAAGGAACTAAAGGGACCTCAAAAGATCATCCAGTCCAATCCCCCTGCCAGAGCAGGGTCACCTAGACCAAGTTGCAGAGGAACATGTCCAGGCAGGTCTTAAATGTCTCCAGAGAAGGAGACCTTATGTTCAACAGCCTCCTCATCTCATTCTATCTCAGACCTTTTAAAAACCTCTCAAAGGACCGGCAAGAAAAGGAACCAATATGTTAAAGGTAATTGAGAAACAAGAACTTGAGGTGCCACTTTCCAGTGCCCTCTCCTACGCACCTCCCCCTGTCCATGGCCCTACGGAGCAAGACTGGAAAAGAGTGCTGGGGCTGTGCACATCAACTGTGAAGGGGCCCAGAGATGTTCTCAGGAGCTGCTACTGCTCTGCCTGTGAAACTGGTTTTCTCCTGAGGCCCCACAGGGGCTCGTTTATAACATTAATTGATATTTTTGGCATCAACAAGCTGCGCACGGGGAGTTAAAAGCCCGTGACTGTGAGGAAGCAGCGGCGAGGATGACATTTACGCATTCAAGAAGCAGAGCCCAGAAGAATCACAGAGTCATTAGGGATTGGAAGGGACCTCGAAAGATCATCCAGTCCAGTCTCCCCGTCACAGCAGGATCACCTAGATCGAGTCACACAGGAACACATCTGGGTGGGTTTTAAACATCTCCATGAGGGAGACTGACAACCCCCCTGGGCACCCTGTTCCAGTGCTCCGTCACCCTCACTGTGAAGAAGTTCCTTCTCCTATTGATGTGGAACCTCCTGTGTTCCAGCTGACATCTGTTGCCCCTTGCCCTGTCATTGGGTGCCCCTGAGCAGAGCCTGGCTCCATCCTCCTGACACCCACCCTTCACATATTTATCAACATTCATGAGGTCACCCCTCAGGCTCCTCTTCTCCAAGCTAAAGAGACCCAGCTCCCTCAGCCTCTCCTCCATTAGGGAGGTGCTCCACCTCTCTTATCATCTTTGTTGCCCTACGCTGAACTCTCTCCAGAAGCTCCACATCCCTCTTGAACTGAGGAGCCCAGAACTGGACACAATACTCCAGGTGTGGTCTCACCAGGGCAGAGTAGAGGGGGAGAAGAACCTCTCTTGATCTGCTAACCACCCCCCTTCTGATGCTGTTGGCCCTCTTGGCCACAGGAGCACACTGCTGGCTCATAGTCATCCTGCTGTCCACCAGGACCCCCAGGTCTCTTTCTCCTAAACTACTCTCCGAGAGGGGCTTTCTTTTACACAGTCAGGACCGTTGTGTTGTCTGCTGATGAGTCCATCAAGTTTGCATCCAAGCCAAATGCAAGCCCTCGTGCTGAGGAAACGTGTGGGCTACCTGCTGCCGACGCCGGCATCGCACCGTCACGGGGTCTGACTCCTGGACACCGAGTCCCCCTGCCTTGCCGGGGTCCGCGCCGGGCACGCGCACGGTGCTCACACAGAAGTCAGTGCCTCACCGGAGGGAACAGCTCGCGGTTGCCCGAGCAGCCCCGGTCTCCAGCCTGCTCTACAACCCACGACGATAAGGATCGCGCTCACGTAAGGCAGGCAAGACCTTCGCCGTGTTTTGTCTCTTCTATTCAGCCGCTCCGACAGCTTCCAACGCTGTCGGCTGTCAGAGGAGGATTTATCCCCCGCGTCGCTCACCGGCTGCGATTTAGCGGCCGTGGCACAACAGCCTCTCCCCGAGTGGAAGCAGCGCAGGGAGCAGGAGCGATATCGCAAGGGGTTAACGCTCTAATCTCCTCGCAGCCTGTTTGCAATCCCAACAGCAGTTCAGTAGCAGGAGAGGGAGGGTCTGAAAAAGTGCCGGAGGGGCTGCGTGTCTGTGAGTGAGTGAGTGAGTGAGTAAGTGAGCATACGTGTGAGGGGCTGCATGCACGCAGCCTTCGCGTCTCTCAACTGCTGCTGTAAATCATCTTCAGCCTCAATGGGACTCTGTGTGCCGGGTGCTCCTGACAGAAGAGAGTTAGAGGGCTGCCTTCTGCATCCCTGCCTCTCCTGAAGACTTCATTCCCTGCCTCTCCTGAAGACTTCATTCCCTGCCTCTCCTGAAGACCTCATTCCCTGCCTCTCCTGAAGACCTCATTCCCTGCCTCTCCTGAAGACCTCATTCCCTGCCTCTCCTGAAGACCTCATTCCCTGCCTCTCCTGAAGACCTCATTCCAAACATGTCTCTGCTCACCGAAACAACGCGCAGGTAGTTGCAAACCCACCCTCTTCCTCGAGGCAGTTGACCTGTGGATGCTGAAGAATGGAACTAGTTGATGCGAGCTTCCTGGTGAACGGCACCAACATCACCGCTTTCCTCTGCGACATCGTCCTGGACAATGACACCTTCTTCTGCGTGGAAGATCCACCTTACTCTTCTAAAGGTATGTACAGAGGAAACAGCTCTTTTGCTTTCCAGGCAGTTGTAGTTCTAGCTGGAAGCTCCTGGGCACCTGATGTAAGTGATCCTGCTGTGGCAGGGGGATCGGACTTGGATGGTCTTTTGAGGTCCCTTCAATCCCTAATGTTCTGTCACTCTGAGACCAGATCTAGGGGATCCTGCTGTTGTGGGGGGATTGGACTGGATCATCTGCTGAGGTCCCTTCCAATCCCTAATGATCTGTGATTCTGTGAAGTAGAGACACGATGGAAATAAACAGCTACACAAGGCTTTTTTTCCTGTAAGCACAAAGTCAACTGCTGGCTGATAAGTTAGGACAAGAAACAGGCAGCAAATAATTTAGTGTGTGCTGGTTTCACAAGTTCAAAATTCAAGTAGAAAGCAGCATGGAAAACAGAGACAGCATCTGTGTTTGGCACAAAGTGATCTAGCTGATCCTGCTGTGGCAGGGGGATTGGACTGGATGATCTTTCGAAGTCCCTTCCAATCCCTCATGTTCTGTGATTCTGTGAAAACAAACAGCTCTGCTAAGGAATTGGAGAAACTTGGGTCTCTTGGCTTGGAGAAAAGGAGACTGAGGGGTGGCCTCATTAATGTTTGTAAATGTGTGAAAGGTGGGGGTCAGGAGGATGGAGCCAGGCTCTGCTCAAGGACATTTAATGACAGGACAAAGGGCAGTGGGTGTCAGCTGGAACAGAGAAGGTTCCACATCAATGTGAGAAGGAACCTCTTCATGGTGAGGGTGACAGAGCCCTGGAAGGGGCTGCCCATGGTGGGTTGTAGAGTCTCCTTCTGTGGAGATGTTTCAAACCCACCTGGACATGTTCCTGTGTGACTTGGTCTAGAAGATCCTGCTGTGGCAGGATCCCAGGGGGACTGGACTGGACGATCTCACGAGGTCCCTTCCAACCCATAATGTTTTGTGATTTTTGCTTTTTGAGCAATTCAGCAACAACAGTTGTCTGACCTGATACTGTGCACGAAGGTGATTAAACATGAAATGATAGTGCTCCAAGGCTGAGAAAACCTCTGTGTATCAAAGCCACTGAGTTCCTGCACCGCTACTCACTTCTGCGTAAAGTAGGAGCCACCCCAGTGAGTGAGCAAGCGGTGCACAGCCGGCAGCATGAGCAGAAAGCCCCGGTGAGATTTGGCTCTCCAAGGACACTGGAAGCCTTGTGTCTGTGCATTATGCACTTCACAGAATCACAGAGCACTAGGGACTGGAAGGGACCTCAAAAGACCACCCAGTCCGATCCCCTGCCAGAGCAGGATCCCCGAGATCAAGTCACACAGGAACATCTCCAGGTGGGTTTTAAATCTCTCCAGGGGAGACTCTACAACCCCACTGGGCAGCCCCTTCCAGTGCTCTGTCACCCTCACAGTGAAGTTCCTTCAGGTGGATCACAAACACAGAATCACAGAACATCAGGGACTGGAAGGGACCTCAGAAGATCATCCAGTCCAGTCCCCAGTGAGTTTAAGAATGTCACTGGTGCAAAGATCCAAACCTGAGCGAAGCTGAGGGCAGAAAGGCTTTTACCTTTAGATTTAAGGACGAAGCGTATCAGTCGATGAGCCGGATGCTCCCGCTGATGTTTCCTTGTGGCCCCTTCCAGACTTCCACCAGATAATCCGGATTCTGCTCTACTGCTTGATATTTCTGCTGAGCATTTTGGGGAACACGCTGGTGATCACGGTGCTGATAAGAAACAAGCGGATGAGAACAGTCACCAACACGTTTCTGCTGTCCCTAGCCGTCAGCGACCTGATGCTCTGCCTCTTCTGCATGCCCTTCACCCTCATCCCCAACCTGCTCAAGGACTTCATTTTCGGCAGCGCCGTTTGCAAAGCCGCCACCTATTTCATGGGTAAGTCCTGGGAGGTCAGTCTAATTTTGGAGACTGATCAATGAGGTAAGTGAGAAGGGCATTAAAGAGAGGGGTTCACCTCCCGCTTCTGCTCTGCCCTGGTGAGACCACAGCTGGAATCTTGTGGCCAGCTGTGAGCCCCTCAGCATCCAAAGGGGACAGAGCTGCTGGACAGAGTGATGAAGGGAGGGGAGCATCTCCCTGCTGGGGAAAGGGATGGGGGAGCTGGGGCTCTTGAGCTTTGAGAAAAGGAGACTGAGGGGTGACCTCATTAATGTTGATCAGTATGTGAAGGGTGGGTGTGAGGAGGATGGAGCCAGGCTCTGCTCAGTGGCATCTAATGATAGGACAAGGGGCAGTGGGTGTGAACTGGAACAAAGGAGGTTCCACATCAATGTGAGAAGGACCTTCTTCCCAATGAGGGTGAGAGGCATGGGAAGGGGCTGCCCAGGGGAGTTGTGGAGTCTCCTTCTCTGGAGACATTTAAAACCCACCTGGACATGTTCCTGTGTGACTGGATCTAGGGGATCCTGCTGTGGCAGGGGATTGGACTGGATGGTCTTTTGAGGTCCCTTCCAATCCCTAATGTCCTGTGCTTGCAGCACATGAGAAAAACCAAACCCCAAACAGGAGTCACTTGTGGAGGTGGAAGTCAGAGCAAGCACCCCCCTTGGCAGTGGAGCCAGAACTTTCAAAGCACCTGGATTATTTGCTTGTTTGTGATTCTAATTCCCAGTGACTCCTGTGTGTTCACACACAGTCACAGGACATCAGGGATTGGAAGGGACCTCGTTCACTTGTTCCTTGAAAAGAAAAAAGAGAGCAGTAAGAACACTCTGTGAAGTTCTGCTACCTCAGGAGACCCTCAGTTAATTGCCGAAGCCTTAGGTCCCCTTCCAGCGGGCGCCCTTGAGCGCTTTGATGTCATGTGAAAGTACACACCTCGAGCGCGCGAGTGGGAAACCAACATCTTTTTGCAGATAAAGCCCATGAAGCTAAAGGCCATGTTTAAACAGCCACAAGGCACGGCTGCCCCGAACACCGGGGAGCTCGCCCGAGCTGCTGCCATCCTCCTCCTACTTCACGCCGCCTCAGCGACTTGGTGCTAAACAAGGCAGAGCCAAGGAGCGAAACGTTTCCGAACGCGGAGGTTTTCGTTAGGAAGGTCTGGTATTTTCAGAGTCAGAACATCGAGGGCTCCTGTCAGAGCTCAGGTGAGCGGTGGCTTCACCTGGCAAACAGACCCTGACACCCACTGCATCACCTGTGCTCGAGCTTTCTTGTTCTGGGTGCAGGAGAACTTATTTTCACTCACAGATAAGTAGGGCAAAGCTTTATCATAGAGTCATAGGACCATGGAATCATAGAACCATAGAATCACAGAATCATCCAGGTGGGTTTTAAATGTCTCTAGAGGAGACTCCACAGCCTCCCTGGGCAGCCTGTTCCAGGGCTCTGTCACCCTCACTGGGAAGAAGTTCCTTCTCATATTGATGTGGAACCTCCCATGTTCCAGCTGACACCCACTGCCCTGCGTCCTATCACTGGGTGCCGCTAGCCCCATCCTCCTGACACCCACCCCTCACACATTTATAAACACAGCACTTCTCATGTTGGCAGCACTTTGACTTCTAAGAACTCACTGGGAAGAAGGTCCTTCTCAGAGTGATGTGGAACCAACTCTGTTCCAGCTCACACCCACTGCCCCTTGTCCTATCACTGGATCACAGAATCACTCTGATTGGAAAAGACCCCTGGGATCAAGTCCAACCGTCTACTCTACCTTAGAATTTCAATCCTAGATGCCACAGAGCAGAGCCCAGCTCCATCCTCCTCACACGCACCCTTTCCATATTTATCAACATTAACGAGGTCACCCCTCAGTCTCCCTTTTTTCCCAGCTCCCTCAGCCTGTCCTCATCAGGGAGACGCTCCTCTCCATTCATCATCTCTGCGGCTCCGCACTGGGCTCTCTCCAGAATCTCTCTGTCCTCCTAGAACTGAGGGGCCCAGAGCTGGACGCAATATTGCAGCTGTGGTCTCACCACTTCACTTCCTCTGCCTTACAACCCCCAGCAGCATCTAATTTAAAAACTTATCACACATTGAACTCTCTGCAATGAGAAAATCAGATCCCCACTCGAGGAGGAGACTCAAAATAGGACCAAGAACTTCTGAAAACAGCAGGAACCTTTAAAACACGAGGATAACCCTTTTCTTTGCTCCGTACTCACAGGTGTCTCCGTCAGCGTGTCCACCTTCAACCTGGTGGCCATCTCTCTGGAGAGGTACAGTGCCATCTGCAAGCCGCTGCAGTCCAGGGTCTGGCAGACGAAATCTCACGCCCTGAAAGTGATTGCTGCTACCTGGTGTGTTTCCTTCACCATCATGTCACCGTACCCCATATACAGCAAACTGGTGCCCTTCACCAAGTACAACAACACCACGGCAAACATGTGCCGGCTCCTCTGGCCAAGCGATGTCATTCAGCAGTCTTGGTAAGAGGCAACTGACCGCTGGCAAGCGCGTCATTCTCTGGGGTTGGTTAGAAGATCGAGAGAGAGGTTCTCCTCTCCCTCTGCTCTGCCCTGGTGAGACCACAGCTGGAATCTTGTGTCCAGATCTGGGTGTCTCAGTTCCAGAAGGACACAGAGCTGCTGGAGAGAGCCCAGTGCAGAGACACAAAGATAATGAAGGGAGGGAAGCATCTTCCTGATGGGGAAAGGCTGAGGAAGCTGGTCTCTTGAGCTTGGAGGAGGCTGAGGGGTGACCTCATTCATGTTGATAAATATGTGAAGGGTGGGTGTCAGGAGGATGAAGCCGGGCTCCACTCAGGGGCATCTAGGGGTGAAATTCTAAGGTAGGGTAGATGGTTGGACTTGATGATCCCAGGGGTCTTTTCCAATCAGAGTTATTCCAATCAGAGGACAAGGGGGGCTGTGAGCTGGAACAGAGCAAGTTCCACATCAATGTGAGAAGGAACTTCTTCACGGTGAGGGTGACAGAGCACTGGAAGGGGCTGCCTAGGGGGGTTGTGGAGTCTCCTTCTCTGGAGACACTTAAGACCCACCTGGACATGTTCCTGTGTGACTTGGTCTAAGTGAAACTGCTGGATCACACTGCATGATCTTTGGAGGTCCCTTTCAATCCCTGATGTCCTGTGATTCTGCAGTGGAAAATGGGACCAGGTGGTGTTTCAGCTGAGCCTACAGAAAGCCAAGAGTTAACCTCCAGCAAACATTTGCACTTCTATCACGTTTGTTTGAGGAGGAAAAAAAAAACAAACCCGAATTCTAAGAAAAATAAATCACATATTCAAGCTGCCACCATTCTGACACTGATACAGCTTTTCCCTCGTCACACGAGCGATATCCAACGCGGCAACGCTTCTCACACTATGGTCTGCTAGGCTCCTAGTGATGCTGTAAAGAAGGCAGCTGTCACTCTTCCAGCATGAGCCCCACTCTCTCTCACTGACACAGAAAGATTTGCAGAGAAATCCTTGGTTAGTCGGAGAAACGCCGGCACGGACGGGCACCCCACGCATGGCACAGCCTTGCCTGCCGATGGCTTTGTCTGGAAGTCAGAGGATCAGTAGGGATGGGAAGGGACCTCGAAAGATCATCCAGTCCAATCCCCCTGCCACAGCAGGATCACCTTCAGCAGACCAGTAAAGATATTGTCCCTCAAAACACAGCATCACAGAACATTAGAGAGTGGAAGGAACCTTGAAATATCATCTAGTCCAATCCCCCTGCCAGAGCGGGATCACCTAGACCCAGTCGCACAGGAACATGGCCAGGTGGGTTTTAAATGTCTCCAGAGAAGGAGACTCCAGAACCCCCTGGGCAGCCCCTTCCAGGGCTCTGTCACCCTCACCGAGAAGAAGTTTCTTCTCACATTGATGTGGAGCCTCCTCTGTTCCAGCTGACACCCACTGCCCCTTGTCCTGTCATTAGATGCCCCTGAGCAGAGCCTGGCTCCCTCCTCCTGAAAAGCCTCCAAAAACCGCCCTGTCCCTGTTCTCACCTGGAGAACCGAAGTTGTTCGGGTGCTGTGCTGTGCCCTGGCCTCAGCCTGTCATTCCACTCCCCAGGTACACCTTCCTGCTGCTCACGCTCTTCCTCGTACCCGGGATCATAATGATGGTGGCGTACGGTCTCATCTCTTTGGAGCTCTACAGAGGAATACGATTCGATGCCAGCCAGAGGAAATCACCCCGAGGTAACCACGCAGCTGTCTGCGGGACTGTCGGCTCGTTGTCGGCTCGTTCTCTCAGGGGAGAACGTGTAGAGCAAGACTGATGGTTGGGCTCGATGATCCCAAGGGTCTTCTCCAACCTGAATGGGTCTGAGTGAGGGTTGAAGATGAGGGCGATCACCTTGGCTGCTAAAAGCAACGCTCTCTATTTGTAAAGGCGATTGTCACGGTCAGTTATGGTTCCAAACCTGCCCCAGGTGTTGGTTGACTGAAGTCACCCCATTTTCCACTGCTGATTCCTTCCCTGTGGCTCATTGCTACAGACTCTGGGCAGGATATGTTAAATTACTGACCTGCTTATTATAGAAACACTCTGACTTTTCACTTGGCCACGGCTGAGGACAGTTTCTGCCTATAAGCACCACAGTAACAGCTGGGACCTGGAACAGAGGAGGTTCCACATCAGTCTGAGAAGGACCTTCTTCCCAGTGAGGGTGCCAGAGCACTGGAAGGGGCTGCCCAGGGGGGTTGTGGAGTCTCCTTCTCTGGAGACGTTTAAGATCCACCTGGATATGTTCCTGTGTGAGTTGGTCTAGGTGATCCTGCTGTGGGCAGGGGGACTGGACTGGATGGTCTTTCGAGGTCCCTTCCAACCCCTAGTGTTGTGTGATTTTGTGACTCAGGTAGAATTAAGAGAGAAGCAGAGAAAACTCTCGTGAGCAAACATTGCTCTCACATCCTCTGCATCAACTTGTATAGACCTAAGGCAGGAGGATGCTGAGAGATAGCGGACACAGAGCAGCTGATTCACAGCTGACTCAGAAGGAGGTTAGTTCTTTCCTCCTCAGAAGGAGGTTAGAACAAGGAGCTGTGGGCACAAGCCGAGACATGAGAAGTTCCTTTCAGAAATGAGGAGAAACTTCTATTCCAGTGCAAGTCCCAGAGCCCTGGTACAGGCTGTCCAGAGAGGTTGTGGAGTCTCCTGCTCTGGAGTTACTCAAACCCTGTCTGGCTGCTGTGCTTTGGCAGCGGGAGGTGGACTTGAGCATCTCTGGAATCATAGAACATTAGGGGTTGGAAGGACCTTGAAAGATCGTCCAGTCCAATCCTCCTGCCACAGCAGGATCACCTAGATGAAGTCACACAGGAACATGGCCAGGCAGGTTTTAAATGTCTCCAGAGAAGGAGACTCCACAACCTCCTTTCTACTCAGATGATTCTGTGTGTTCTGCTCTCCATTCAGACCTAGACTCTTTGGTCTCGGTTCTGAATCCCTGCTCAGAGATCTTTGCCAACTAAGCACCGATTTCTCTGTGCAGAAAGAAAAGTAAGTACCTGCAGCGCCAAATACGAGGACGGAGATGGCTGCTACCTCAACAAAACCAAACGAAGAAGGAAGATTCCACTGCAGCAGTTCTCTGGTACCAGCCACAGCAAAATAGACAGGGTGAGAAGCAGCAGCTCTTCTGCCAACCTAATGGCCAAGAAACTCGTCATCCGCATGCTGATGGTGATCGTGATTTTGTTCTTCATCTGCTGGACTCCCATCTTCAGCGTCAACGCCTGGCGCGCCTTCGACACCACTTCGGCAGACCAGCGGCTCTCCGGGGCTCCGATCTCTTTTATCCACTTGCTGTCCTACACGTCCGCCTGCGTGAACCCCATCATCTACTGCTTCATGAACAAGCGATTCCGCATGGGCTTCCTAGCCACCTTCACCTGCTGCGCCAAGCAGAAGCACCCTGTGATGCGGGGAGAGGTTGGCGATGAGGAAGAGGGGAAGACAACGGGGGCTTCACTCTCCAAATACTCCTACACGCACATGAGCGCGTCTGCACCCCCCTGAGCTGAGTCACGAGAGGCAACACGTTGCCTACAGAAACTCAAGCGTCTTCGAGAGTTACGGTGGCACCATCTGAACATGACTTAGCTCTGAGGCAACGAAACCCTTCGGCTGACAGGAGCGGAATGTTACGGGAAACGGATGCCGGCCTCGTTTGAACTTCCTATCGCTTTCTCTTCAAAAGGACAAAGGAGGAGAAGGGCTCTCTGAAGACAAAGGTCCTCATCAAAAGCCTTAGAAGATGCTCTAGCCACCATGATTTCTCCTGCCAAGATTAGTGTCCATCACCAGTTTCAGCCTCTCTGAGAGTTTCCAAGACTCTGGTGGCTTCTCCTCGAACACAGCCTTCACTTGAGTGTCTGTGCCTCGTGATTCCAACCTCTCGGTCACCGCTGCCGCATTTGACCGCGTGATGCTAGCGGCACCAATACGTGTTGAGATCTTTTGGGTGTCACGGTCAACGGAAAGAATTCTGAGGTGAGGAAAATGGGCAAAAAGTGATGTTTTTAAGTAAACTGATCTCATCTCTTTTTTTTAAAAATAAAATGAAAATAAATATCGGTGGCTTTGTGAATGGAAAACGTTCTTCACTTAGGGAAACATAATTTAAGGGGGTTTTCTGGGTTTAAATAAACCCCATAGAAGAAACACAATGAAGCAGCTTCCTTCCATGCAGCTGCAAGCACCTATGTGTGCTGAGATGAGCCTAAAGGGTTCGGGTGGAACGGGGAAGCACAGGGATATGTGCCTGGGATAAAGGCAAACAGGTGGCACAGGACTGAAGACAGGACAACGACCAGGCAGGTTGTGGAGTCTCCTTCTCTGGAGACATTTAAAACCCACCGGGAGATGTTCCTGTGTGACTTGATCTACATGATCCTGCTGTGGCAGGGAGATTGGACCAGATGATCTTTCCAGGTCCCTTCCAGTACCTGATGCTCTGTGATTCTGCGATGCCCACCTAGTCAGATACTTCACAAGGATATCCTCACAGTCACTCATGGTGTGGTACTGCCCACAGAATGACTGAGGCTGGAAAAGCCCTCTGAGCTCCTCCAGCCCAACCCAGGACCTAACATCAATCACATCAGCCAGACCAGGGCACTAAGGGCCACAGCCAGGCTATTCTTAAACAGCTCCAGGGATGAGGATTCCACCATCTCCCTGTGCAGTGCAGTCCAGGCTCTGATCAGCCTTTCCATGAGAAAGGGCTTCCTGACATCCAACCTAACCCTCCCGTGGTGCAGCTTCAGGCCCTGCCCTCTCATCCTGGCGCTGGTTGCCTGGGAGAAGAGCCTGACCCACACCTGGGTACAACCTCCCTTCAGGGAGTTGTAGGGAGGGAGGACATGCCCCCTGAGCCTCCTCTTGTGCAGGATAAACTCCCCCAGCTCCCTCAGTCTCTCCTCATCAGACTGTCTCCAGCCCCTTCCTCAGCCTTGTTGCTCCAGCCCCTCAATCTCTTTCTTGAGGTGAGGGACCTGGAACTACCCCCAGTACTCAAGGGGAGGCCTCCCCAGTGCCCAGTACTCCCATCTAAAGCAGAAACAGCAGACACAAGGAGCAAAAGCTGAGGGACCTCATCAGCAAACAGGGCTTTTCTAAACTTTGGAAGAACTATTTTCTCCACCTACATCTACTTGTCAACAGACCTAACGAAGCAAAACCCCACTGTGAACAACAAGAGGCGACGGGTGTGAGCCAGAACAGAGGAGGTTCCACAACAGTATGAGAAGGAACTTCTTCACAGTGAGGGAACAGAGCCCTGGAAGGGGCTGCCCAGGGGGGTTGTGGAGTCTCCTTCTCTGGAGATGTTTCAAACCCACCTGGACGTGTCCCTGTGTGACGATCTAGGTGATGCTGCTGTTGCAGGGGGATTGGACTGGATGATCTTTGGAGGTCCCTTCCAATCCCTGATGTTCTGTGAGTCTGTGACATGACTGTGGGTGAGCAAGGGATGCGGCGCCTTCCCTGCGACAGCTCACGGGTGGCCGTGGGTGCCGGGGTCATACCCTTCGCTCGGCGCAGCTCGGCAGAAGTCGTAGCGTCGACTCGTTTGCCAAAACATCCTGCCGGAGGTACTGATTCGGACAGACGATAGAGGCATCCTGTAAAAGAACCTGTTATTAGAGATTAAACTTGGGGACAGGCTGGAATGTAGATGTGGATATTAAATAAAACCTCCTCTCAAGGATTTTAATCAGGAGAATCTGATCTCTTTACCGAAGGGCTTTTAAATTGGAAATAGAGCTGGAGCTGCAGGCACCCCCAAAGCGGTTCTGCTCTCGGTTATTGCCTGCAGCGGTTCAGCCGTCCGACTTCGCGCAGAGCCCGGGCTGTTTTCGCTCTCTTTTTTGTGTCCAGCTCGTCCACAGACAGGAAATTAAAAAAATCATAACGATCCCGAGCCCTGTTTATGCACAGCCCGTGGAAGCCGACGTCGCTCTGCCGCGGTAATAAGGCAGCGCTGCTCCTGGAGCGGTGTGGAGGCTGCTGACATCCCGCTGACCTCCTGCTCATACCCGCCCAATTCAATTACGGGGCTTAATTCATGGCAGCACCGCGGACGCTCCACTCTGCTCCAGGATGAGCCCCTCTACAGACCTGCCCTGTGCTTGGAAAATGACCTTCCAGGACCTGAACAGGGGCTACAAGAGGGCTGGAGGGGGGCTGTTTAGGAAGGTCCTTCCAGTGCCTGAAGGGGCTACAAGACGGCTGGAGAGGGGCTGTTTGCAGTGATAGGAGAAGGGGCAGTGGTTTCACATTAGAGAAGGGTAGATTGAAAGAGGATCTTAGGAAGAAGTTCTTTAGCAGGAGGGGAGCTGAACAGAGGAGCCAGGGAGGTAGTTGAGCCCCCACCCCTGGAAATATTCAAGGTGAGGCTGGACAAGACTCTGGGCAACCAGATGTGGTTGAGGCTGCCCCCGTTCACTACAGGGTGGGTCGGACTAGATGACCTTTGGAGGTCCCTTCCTACCTGGGCCAGTCTATGGTTCTATAAGAAAAAAATCAGCTGCTTGTGGAACACCAAGAGCAGAAGAAAAGATTAGTTAGGGGAAGTTTAAGACCCACCTGGCCCATGTTCCTGCGCAACTTGGTCTAGGTGATCCTGCTGTGGCAGGGGGATTGGACTGGATGATCTTTCAAGGTCCCTTCCAACCCCTAACGCTCTGTGAGTCTGGATTCTTCTATCATCTGGAAGTCTGGCTCTGTTCTAGGACACAGCCTGAAGACTGTTGATTAGGTTAAACAGCAAAGAAGTTTAAAATCCCCTCTTCCTAATCAGCTGCTGCCAGTGAAGGGCTGTGGTGCAGGACAGCTGCCTGCACAGCCCCGTGTGCCCTTGAAAGGGCAGGCTCCTTTCAGCCAGCCACAGATCGTGCCGTTACCTTCGGAGCCCGCGCAGAGGCACGTGCACTGCTCCCCTGCTCCTGCTGCTCCGCTCCGGGGACAGGGGTTTCAGATGAAAGGCAAAAGCTACCTTCAGCAGTGCCTTAATCACATCACGTTCCCCTGTGGCCTCCAGAACCTGTGCCTGAAAGGAACAGTCTCTGATTAATTCCCCACTCACAACCAGGAGAGAGCATGATTTGAAGGTGCTGAAGGAAAGGAGACAGGAGAAGAAGCTCCTCATGGAGCAGCTGTCAGGGGTTCCTGCCAATACCTAATACTCTGTGATTCTGTGGTTCTGCAGCCCACGTTCATCCTGAGGCCATTTTCTCTTACCTGTGTGTTGCCAAAGCCATTCCTAGCTCCAAGAGTTGCCCCTTCCCTGTTAAAGGGCCATGGAATCCTGCCAGCACCTTTAATTCAGATACTGCTGTTAGGAGAATGAATCTTAGGAGAATGAATGATGGTTGAATAAACAAATCAAAACACACGGGCCCACGGAGTCTTCTGATCTTAACATCAATTTATAGGGGCAGGGGGAGAAAGCCAGGACCCCAGCTGACCACAGGGATATCCTGAACCATCAGGCTCAGCAAACAAAGCTGGGGGCAGGAGGAAGAGGAGGAGGAGGGGACTTCTGGAGTAACAGCACTCAGGTTCTCCTTCTCTGGAGATGTTTAAAACCCACCAGGCCATGTTCCTGTGTGACTTGATCTAGGTGATCCTGCTGTGGCGGGAGGATTGGACTGGATGATCTTTCAAGGTCCCTTCCCATCCCTGATGCTCTGTGATTCTGTGAGCTGGCAGCTGGGATTAAAACATGACAAATGCCCAGAGGTCTCTGAAATCTTTTTCCCCATCTCTCCTGACTCCCAGGTATTTTTTTCTCCCTGTGCCTTTCTCTTATCTCTTTCAGCTGCATCTGAAACTGATTTGCTGAAGGCAAGTGAGCTCTGCTGGGAGTTATCTGCATCTCTACAGATCACAATGGCACGAGGAGCTTTCTTTGGCTTCCACTCCCCGTTGTGTCAAAAGAGCAGCGCTTTGGAGCTCAGGAGATGTCAGTTGACCACCGCGCTGTGAGACAAAAACAAAACATCTTCATTAGCATCAGCCAGGAGCCAACACTGAGTAGGAATCATCCCCTATGGGGTAAACACCATCTAATTGATTCCCTGCAATTTCTGCAGCTATACTAAAAAATTAGAAGTCTCCTGATAGAAGGGATAAAGGTGATTTCTAGGGCAGGTGCCCACCCACAGCACACAGAGAGAAAAGAAGCACGAGGGAGAGTCACTCCTACAGGACCTAAACGCATAGGGAGGGCTAGGGGCTGCTCACGCTCTGGGCCGGCTGTCACAGCCAATTTCTCCTCTTCTTCCTTAAATGGACAGTGGCTCAGGGCCTTGTTTTGAGAATATTTAGCAGCTGATTAGAGGTCTCGTTCATTCAGTGATGAATGACACACAGAGGTGAAACCACAGAGGCAACTGGAATAAGCAGAGGACAACACCCAAGAGAGAACACTGGATTGACTCTTGCGAGGCTGGTAGGTGCCTTCTGAGAGCTTCAGGATCACAGAACATCAGGGATTGGAAGGGACCTCCAAAGTTCATCCAGTCCAATCCCCTTGCCACAGCAGAATCATAGAATCATTAGGGATTGGAAGGCACCTCGAAAGATCATCTAGTCCAAAGATCATCACCTAGACCAGGTCGCACAGGAACATCCAGGCGGGTTTTAAACCAGAGAAGGAAACTCAACAACCCCCTCTGGCAGCCCTTTCCAGGGCTCTGTCACCCTCACCATGAAGTACCTTCTCATATGTCACAAGGGAACTGAAGACAGATGCAGAGTGTGCTCCATCCCTCTGAAAGGGGCTCAAAATTCAGTCCACACCTCTGTGAAGTAGTCTGGTAGCTCTGCTGTGACTGGCTTCCTGCTGTAAGGGAATCATAGAACAGCTTCAGCTGGAGGAGACCTCTGAGATCATCGAGTCCAACCTTTTCCCAGCCTTATCAGCACCACTAAACCCTGTCCTTCAATGCAACATCTACCCTTCTCTTCAATACCCCCAGGGATGGTGACTCAACCCCCTCCCTGGGCAGCTGTTCCGGTGCCTGACAACCCTTTCAGTCCAGAAATCCCTCCTGATGTCCAACCTGAACCTCCCCTGGTGCAGCTTAAGGCCATTTCCCCTCAAATGTCACCCAAGACACCCTGGCTCCAGAGTTGCTTCCTCTGGTGGCTTCTTCACACTCACTCTTGCCACCATCCATGGGTAGGTAGGAAAATAACACTGGGTTGATGGCATCACAACCAGCTCTTGTGTTGGAGAGAGTGTGGCTGCTGCATCTGCTAGAAGCATCAGCCTCACCCCTGCAGCTTCCCAGGGTGCTCTGGAGAACTTATCACACCTCTGACTGTCCGATGGGGAAGGACAGAGGTCACCCCAGGTGAGGAGGCTGCCAGGTCTTGAAGACAAAGAGCCTTTTATTTGCAGCCCAGATGTGGCCAGCGTCCAGCTGAGCTACAAGGAAACCAGTGACTAAAGTCGTGGCGGGGGCAGACGACTGGATGATCTTTCGAGGTCCCTTCCAACCCCTGATGTGCTGTGATTCTGTGCAGAGGAACTGAAAGAGTGGCCCCCGCTGCCACGAGGCAGCAGGCATCGTGTCTCCTGCCCCACCAGCTCACTGCTGCTGAAGCTCTTCCTCACTGCAGAGCCTGCCTGTCCTCAGCCTGATGACAGACGGCGGCAGCCCGCTTGACATCCCAGCGCCGCCGGTTGGGCTCTGCCAGACGACCAGCTCCAAACCGACGCGTCTGCTCAGACTGCGGGGCCTCGTACGCTCAATCACTCTCCTGACTCTACCAAGAGCAACGGTTCTAAATTAATACAGAACTTTATAACTGATTCATGTTGCGTCTGCACTCCCTCCAAATTTAGTTTGAATAATGTTTTCTAATCCACCGCTACATCAAACAAGCCGAAGAACTCAGACACTATTTCCACGCGTCCAACGCAGCCATCTGTGCAGCTTCAGGCTCTGCTCCAGAGCCAAGAGCTGCTGTTTACTTACAGTTGTCCTTGGTCCGCTCTGCAGGGCTGTGTTTGTGCTCTGGAGTCGCTGCCTGTGTCTATGAGACTCTCTCCACCTGTGTGATCGGCTCCTGCAGATAGCAGGCGGGATGGCTTTTGAAGAGGGGACACTTGAAAACACCTGTTTCTCAGTTGCTCCGTCGAGTAACTTCTCATCGACTGTTTTGGTGCTGGTTGGGTTGGGGTTTCTTCCCCCCCAGGCAGCAGAATTCAATCTCTGCCTCGAGTTCCCTTTATTTAGTAGATTTAATCACAGCATCGTTCAGGTTGGAAAAGACCCTTGGGATCGCTGAGTCCAACCATCAAACTTACTCTAAACCAGATCTCCAACACTACATCTAAGTGGCTTTCAAACACATCGAGTGATGAGGACTCAACCACCATCCTTGGGCAGCCCATTCCAGCGCCTGAATTAATCTGCCATAGATCACAGAACACCAGGGATTGGAAGGGAGCTCCACAGATCATCCAGTCCAATCCCCACGCCACAGCAGGATCCCCTAGACCAAGTCCAGGTGGGTTTTAAACGTCTCCAGAGAAGGAGACTCCACAACCACCTCAAGAAACTCCCCACCCCAGTCACCAGGCTCAAATCAGAACTGCAATCACTTGGAGACTGTAAGAACCAACTTCATGGCCACTTTACTATTAAAACAATCTCAAGACAGAAAACAGAGCAGATAGGTCTGTGCTTCTATCTCTTCTGCAAGTGCTGGTTACTCTTCAAGCAGAACTGTGAAGATCTTACAGGTTTTGGGGATGACCTGTAAGGGTGTGGTTTCTGTAACCCAAGCCTTGGGCAAAGGGTGGCCAGTGGGTGGCAATGTATTCTAAATGCCTTCAAGCACTGGAGCAGCACTGAACCAACGAGTGCAGCTGCTGTTGTTTATGTCCTCCAAGACAAAGACAAAGTAGTAAGAGCTGGAGGTAGGTGGAATGGCACAAGGGCCCATCTTGCCGGTGAAACGGGGCTGGTGGGATTTCCAGAGCTGGAACGGGGCTATTTCCCAGAGAATAAATCAAAAGACAGAATGAAAGTGCTTTAGTTGAAAGCAGAGAAGATTTAAGGTTTCTGTGATACGAGGGCAACGTAACAGCAGATTTAATTGGAAGATTATTAACAGGCAAAGAATTTCTAAGTTCAGATAAAGATGCAGAGGGTTCCCAATTCCATGTCTAACCCACACACATGAATCACCTTGAGATGAAGGCCTGCAGGATCATTGAGGCCAGGTCTGCAGAGACTTCCATTCCATGTTCCCCTTGCAGCAGCGTAGAAAACAACCAGCGTCTGTTTGTTCCACAGCCCCCAGCAAAACGGCACAAACAGCACCGAGAGATGATGGCAAATTAGTCTTGGAAGTCATAGGTCACTCTACTCGGCACCGACTGCTGCCTTCTGCAGCGAAACTCTTAGACACGCTGAGAATGAATTAGAGGCAAGTAAGGGAGCTGGGACCGGAGCACAAAGCCAACGGAGCCCAGAAGAGGTGGCGGCCAACTCTGAACCGTCTTTTCCACACTTGACAGAGATGCAGACCCAGCGCGTGGAAATCAGGCTTTCACAGAGAACCAGATGAACCCAGCTGAACCAAGCCTGGAACCGAAGCAAGCTCAACACTACCTCAGGGATTGGAAGGGACCTTTAAAGATCATCCAGTCCAATCTGCTGGCCACAGCAAGATCACACCTCTGTCAGACAGCCTGCAAGCGTGTTTCTGCAGAGGACCAGGCTTACTTCTCTCTAGCAGACATCATTACTCATCAGCATCAATGAGGTCACCCCTCAGTCTGCTCTTCTCCAAGCTCAAGAGCCCCAGCTCCCTCAGCCTTTCCTCAGCAGGGAGATGCTCCACTCCCTCCATCATCTCTGTGGCTCTGTGCTGGGCTCTCTCCAGCAGCTCTGTGTCCTTTTTTGACCTGACACCCTATTCCAGATTCCACAATACTCCAGCACAGACACGCTCGCTGAGCACACAGGAGCTGCTTCTATGCTTCTCCACTCTACACAGAGCCCTGTGAGAGGCCAACACCCCGTCCCAGTTCTGTGACTCCCAAACACCACGTGTAATCCTTCACCTGAGTCCTTTCCCCCAGCCGCCCACCCTTCAATCCTCTGCTCTGGGTTTCAGCACCATTTATCATTAAGACTCTCTACACCGCTAATTGCCAAGGATTTGATGCAGATTTGTATCACAGAATCACAGAACATTAGGGATTGGAAGGGACCTTGAAAGATCATCCAGCTCAATCCCCCTGACGCAGCAGGGTGACCAGGTATCTGTGGTTATTCACCTAGACCAAGCATCTTAGTTCTTCACCTGAGTCCAGCACCACCCTGCAGTTTCTTCTATCAGCACTGAAGTTTAGCAAGTGACTGCTCTCTTTGACAGAACCTCAGATCCAACTTCCATGCTGCTCCAGAAGCAGACAGCAGCAGTCTTTAAAATAATCCTGAACTGTAATCTGCCCAACCATCCCCTTTCCAAACAAGAGAGGCTGCAGCAGCGTCGAGACTGTCACTGTCTTATGCCTTAACAGCAACACTCACCTCTGCAGACAACCCAGTGAACATCAGCAGTGCTTCCTGAGAGCAAAATCTGTTCTTCCTCATGAAATGTCTCTCTGTTGCCCTTGCCACCGCGTCCTCACAACCACTTATGAATAAACCAGTGGTTCGTAGAATCACAGAACATTAGGGAGTGGAAGGGACCTTGAAACATCATCTAGTCCAATCATAGAATTACAGAATCATTAGGGACTGAAAGGGACCTCGAAAGACCATCCAGTCCACCTGCCACAGCAGGATCACCTAGACTGAGTCACACAGGAACAAGTCCAGGCTGGTTTTAAACATCTCCAGAGAGGGAGACTCCACAACCCCCTGGGCAGCCCCTTCCAGTGCTCTGTCACCCTCACTGGGGAGAAGTTCCTCCTCAGACTGATGTGGAACCTCCTCTGTTCCAGCTCACACCCACCGCCCCTTGTCCCTGTCTTGCATTAGTTTAACTCAAAACCAGTACCGGTAGGACTTTTTCTGCTGTTCCAAATTCTCCACTTTCCATCTCATCTGTGTCTCCATGTCCCTGCTAGAAAACTCTCTCATCAAAGCCAGAAAGACGGCAGCTTCTTCAGTGTCTAGTTCTAACTATTAACCAACGGAGAGAGCTAGCGGCCTGCAACAAAGAGGAGGAGGAGAACAGGTCAGTTATTCCAGTTGCAATAAGAAAGTTGCTGAAGTTAAAAAACTAAACACAGGTCATTTTTTCTTATTTAATAAATAATATAAAAAAGTGAAATTTTTTTTGTTGTTTTTTTACATTTTTGGAAAAAAACCAGTTTCTTATCTAACTCCAGAAGTAATACAGGCAATAATGACACCGGTGTAGAGCTTTGGGTGGACGTTCCGCATCTCGTTTAACCAGAGTCCTGCGTGCACTGCCTCACACAACTCCTGATGACTTTTCCACTCCGGGAGTCGGTCTTCGTTGGCGCTGCTCTGGTTCCACTGACGACCTCACTGTTCATTCACAAAGAGAGACAGAAAAGCATCCTATTCCTTGGTTAACACGGAGAACACATTCCACCACAAGGTGGTTCCAACAGAACCGCTTTTGTATCACCGTACAGACGTCGGGGTACGCTTGTCACATCAACAGCAACACGGCATCGCAGCGGTAGCCTTGCAGGATGGCAAGCCAGGAGCACAGGCACATCCACACACAGAGTACACTCGACAAGGAACGCGTCCATGTGGTTGACATTATACTTTTATTTAACCCTCAGAACTGCCCCCGTCGCAGGGGCTTTTCTGGATGAAGTACGGAGCTGAGCACTTCTACAAAACCACGGTAAAAACTGGCTCCTTTCTTCTACCTTATTGCTAGGAAACTTTACAGGTGCACACTTGGCAACGGTAACCCTTTTAAGACTGAGTGCGAAGAGGAAGAAGAGACGTTAGTGTAGCGCCTCCAGATGGGGCAAACGCAGCGCCGAGCGCGGAACGCTGACACGGTTACATCCGCTCCTTTATCTTACAGCTTCTAGAAGGAAGAAGTTGTTCAGTCCTAAAAGGGTTAAGCAGGACCCTAAGATACTTGTGTTTTTCTTCTAACAAAGCTGCCACTCAATCCCACAGTACAGTGCTTGCAAACAGAGTCAAGAGTCTGGCACAGGAAAGTCTACACGTTTGTTCAGGACTCGTGAACACAGCTGCTTTGGAGAGAAAGGAAACAACACCGCGAATAACTGCAGAGCATCTCGGCTTCAAGAGGGGGACACCTCGGTGGAGTCACCTCACGTACAAGTGGGTAGCTCACGTCCAACAGACCGCTTGTTTCGCTCGGCGCTAGTATCTGCTCACGGGGAACTCTCTGGTTGAGTTCTGACACAACTCTGCCTTGAGTTTGTGTCGTCAGGTAACCGTTCGGATCTTCTGAGTGTGTGCAACGCAAAGTGGTGCGGAGGGACGCCGGCCAGGGATGCCCTTGGGGCGAGTCATGAGCACAAACATCAGCAGCAGCACATTACTAAGGTCTACGCTCGTGTTGCATCCGGAAAACAAGCTGCAAACAGAAGCTAGTGAGGAAAGGCATGGCTAAATTTTGAGCGCTTCACTGGCTTTTT
This sequence comes from Rhinopomastus cyanomelas, assembly GCA_013400115.1. Lineage (NCBI taxonomy): Eukaryota > Metazoa > Chordata > Aves > Bucerotiformes > Rhinopomastidae > Rhinopomastus > Rhinopomastus cyanomelas. Next base: position 351,581 of record VXBP01006534.1, on the reverse strand, counting down.
CTTTCTACAGTCGGAACTCTAAGGACATTCTGAACACAGACTCAAATTCCTACGGATACAGAATTAACAGCTAGACTGGAACAGCCACAACAGTTTCATACCGAAACTTCCTACGAGTAGCCTTATCAAAACCTTGAGCTATTGGTTAACAGCATGAGAAGTGACGGGCAGCTCACAAGGCCGATAACCGTAACAATACACCCCACAGCACAAAGTTCAGGAAGAGAATATATCTGAACAACCGGGACAAGAGGAAGGTCCTGCAAGACCTTCTCTGTACTACAGAAGAACTACTGGCAACAACAGAGGGGTTGCAAACGGTCTTGTAAGCAGGAAGTTTTAGTCTCTTCTTTTCCACCCACTTGTATGCAGTGCGTAGAAGAGCAGAAATCAGGCTGAAGCCATCAGGTTCTTTACAAGTCAACAAAGAGTCTATTTATTGGGCAAAATTATTGCGAGTAAGGAAACTGAATATAAAAAAGTATTGCCTTTATATGTAAAAAATTGAAAATAATGAGTATAAAAGCAAGTGTCAAGTTCTGAAAAGCTATTTGAAATAGTCTTTGAAGGTTAAAAGGCTCGTCACGGTTTGCCTACTGCGTGTATATCGTGGTTTGTTCTCAAATACCCTCTAAACCTGCTAATACATCGTGCTTAGTTAATTCTCAGTCTAATCGCAGAAACACAGGACGTGAAGGACTGGAAGAGAGGCTTAAAGACCACCCAGTCCAATCCCCCTGCCAGAGCAGGATCACCTAGATCAAGTCACAGAGGAACACGTCCAGGGAGGTTTGAAACGTCCCCGGAGAAGGAGAATTAGTGATGAAAATCTGTGGCTCATGAACTAAACCGTCCTGCAAGATACTTAGGTGCTTCTGACAAAAACACGGTGAAATGATTCCTGCTGCAGCACAACTGAAGTTTTATAGCACAAAGGTAAACAGATTTGCAAGTAAATGCCAGTAAACAGTTGAAACCAGAGATAAGGCCACAACGAATTCTGTCCTTGGTCGCTAAAAGGAGATGAGGCGAGGCGGCGTTCGCTAGTGCTGCGGGCCAGCGTCGCGACTAGATCGCGGCAACGCAGAAGAGCGAACACGAAGGCCTGTGGCAGGGTGCAAGCACATTCTAGAATGACAGTGGCACTGGTTTTACTGTTAGCTACATATGTTTTACAGCCCATTTCTTTCCTTAACCACACTGTTTTCACACAGACACGCACACCACGGAGCACTGAAGCCAACAAGGAGGATGGAGCGTCAGAACACGCGGTGCAGGGACAACAAACAGAGGTGGGAGTTGAGACTGGAGTCAGTGGTCAGGAATAAAACAACTACAAAAACAGTCGATAGATGAAGATTGTAAGCAACACGCCGTAGGAAGCCACAGGTTCAGAGTGAGACAGCAGTTGTGACTCTTGCTTCAGGGTATGGAGAAGGCTGAACACAACATCACAGAATCAGAGAACATCAGGGATCGGAAGGGACCTTGAAACATCATCCAGTCCAACGCTGCTGCCACGGCAGGATCACCCAGACCAGGTTGCACAGGAATGGGTTTTAAACATCTTGTATTTTGGCTTTTTTAAAGGGGGAGAAAGCCCCCCTGACACTATCAGAACTTGCCCTATGAGTCTGTGCCTACTGGTGCAGCTACACACAAACTGCTGGGGTTCACTTTCAGATACAAACGCAGCAGGCAGGACCACCACGAAGGACAAAACCACGGCAGACTCAGAACGAAAACCAAACGCAACAACCAACCAAGTCAAAGTGCAAATGAGCCTCAAACAGATGATGGAGAGAAGACTTGAACGTTGCACAGGCTGTTGGCAGAGAAAGGGAAATCCACAGGGAGTAAGGATGGGAGGAGCTGACTCCTTCACGGGGCTTTTAGGATTTTCTATTTGCCCGTTTCTAAGGGATAAAACGTAGTTCTAGTTCTTATGGTCACTTCACAACGAAAGCACGTTCTCGACACAAGCGTTACGCCAAAGCCTCGCCTAACTGGCTGAACAGCGGGAGGAACAACATGCTGGCTGCGACTCGCAAGAGGCGAAGGGCATCACCCGCTGACCCCCTGCTCGTAGCACACACTCGTCGTGGTGTTTTAGTTACATGCCAACAAGACAGAAGACATGCTGCCAAATGAAGTTACCGGGAACATTCCGCTTTTGAAATAAAACATTTAACTTACACTTAATACAAATTATGTACAAGACCAGAAAAACCTGAACAGATCCTGAAACGTTTTCAGATGAGCAAGGAAGAGCAGGGCTGCTGGGGGAGTAACCCAGGAGCAACCCTTCAAAAACACCGACGTGTCACAGAGTCACAGAACATCAGGGATTGGAAGGGACCTCGAGAGATCGTCCGGTCCAATCACAGAATCACAGAACATCAGGGATTGGAAGGGATCTGGAAAGAGCATCTGGTCCAATCCCCCTGCTGGAGCAGGATCCCCTAGACCAAGTCACACAGGAGCATGGCCAGGTGGGTCTTAAACGTCCCCGGAGAAGGACGATGCCTGTGACAGGAACAATCACGAACACGACTGCTTTGAGATGCCACTTAAGGAAATAAAAAACCGAACTCACGTAATGTTAGAACCTCATGAATTATCACTATAAATACATCACGAAGGAGAACAGAAAGAACTATTAACAAGGACTGGAAACAGGGCGCTAGAGTTAACATACATTGCATGTATTGCAGGCAAGGCAGAGGCATTTCTTTTTCTTTAAAGCTTTTGCACAGACTTCATATAATCTTAAAAAAAATACGCTGGCCTTTACAAGGTTCTACTCGCTGAAATAAAAACGCTTTTCAGTTCATAAAAAGTCACAAAGACTTCAGTTTTAAAAAAAGGAACAGTTCCAGCCACAGACCAAAAATAGATATATTTGTGGGGTTTTTTTGTTGGCTTTCTTAAAACTGGAAGAGTATGGGAGTTAAGATTATACAAGCAAATGGTCAGGCTTGGAACCTGAATATACTTCGGAGCGAAAGCTCGGAGGAAAACAAAAAATATAGAAACTATTTGGTAACAAAAGTGGACTATATGTCGTGATACAAAAAAGGTATGGTGAAAATGTACCTTTTATACTAAAGCTTATACAAGGTCCTTGGTCCATAAAAACTAGGTTGGGTGTGTTCACGGTTTCTAGTTTGCTCAGTCCCAGCCACATTGTCTGTTTGTTTGTTTCTTGCCCGTTAAAAAAACAACAAAACAAAACCAAAACCAGCTGAAAAATAGATTTTTCAATAAAGTTCTTATGTGTCGGATGTATTTTTTTTTCTGTTTGTTTTTTTATTGTGGCTTCTGTGTTTAAGGTCAGCACTTGCAGGTAACAAGGTTCGAACGGTATCACCTAGAAGGAGAAGGCGTTTTCCCACGAAACCACAAAAACTGTTCAGTTCTCTCGAGTCAGTTCCAGTCCGGACACCCAGCAGTAGTTAGGAAACTACAGTCGCTGCAGATGATGTGACGCTGGTGGGGTTTGTGCTGACGGTCGTGTAACTTCCCTCGCTGTTCGTGTTTGTTTCGCTGGAAGCCATGAGGCTCGAGTTGGCTCTGAGGATCGCTCCGGCGGCGCTGCAGTGTGGTCGCGGCCCTGGCTCCGGCGTGTACGTGAAGGTAAGGCTGGTGGAGTAAATGATGCCATCGTTACGGACCAACGTCACGGGAACCTGGACTGGCTGACGGACCCACCTCCAGCCCTCTCGAAACGCAGAAATGTCTGGAACAACACACAGCATGCTCTCCGCACATCTGGAAGACACGAGAGTCAACTAAGCGCAACAAAAGTTCAGCTTAAAGAAGATAACAGAATCGTTCAGCTGGAAGGGACCCGCAACGATCTTCTAGCCCAACTGCCCAACCCAAGGTTAAAGCCTGTTGTTACGGGTGTTGCCCAAGTGGCTTTGAAACACTCGCAGGTTTGGGGCAGTGATCAGCTCTCTGTGAAGCCTGTTCCAGTGTCTGACCACCTCCTCAGCAGAACACTTCCTAATGGCCACTCTAAGCCTCCTCCTGCACAGCTCTGAGCCATTCCCACACGTCCAAGGTAAGAGGCCATAAACTCCTCTCCAACTTCTCCTCCTCAGGAAGATGTCAGGCACTACTGAGGATGATGGTTGAATCCTCATCCCTGGATGTCTTTAAAAGTCACTTAGATGTGCTGTTGGAGGATCCGGTTTAGGGGTGACCTTGTAGAGTGGGGTTGATGGTTGGGCTCTATGACCCCAGGGGTCTATTCCAACCTGAGCAATTCTATGATTCAACATAGGAAGCAATGAGGTGGGGCTCCTTTGCTCCAAGCTAGACGAGCCCCGAAGTCCTCAGTGTCTCCTGACAGGGTGTTCCTTACAGCCCTTCAACAGCTTCATTGCCATCCTTTGGACACACTCAAGCACCTGAACATCCTTCCCAAACTGCAGGGCCCAGAACTGCACCGGTGCTTGAGGTAAGGCTGCACCACTGCTAAAATGCTGGAGGACAAACAGGTCTTTGGACCTGCTGGATGCAGTTTGCCCACCTGGCTGCCAGGGAACACTGCTGACTCCTACTGAACCTGCTGGCCAGCAGCACTCCCACAGTCCTTCGCACAGGGCAAGAAGCATACTCGAGCACACACTTGCCAAAGCCTCCAGTACAATGTACGCACCATAAAGTCAGAAGGAAATACACAGATCATTAGGAGTTGAAAGGGGCCTCCAGGGGTCATTGAGTCGAAACCCCCTGGCTCGAGCAGGATCACAGAACCTAAGACAGGTCACACAGAAACGCACCCAGATGGGTCTGGAAAGTCTCCGCAGAAGGAGACTCCACAACCTCCCTGGGCAGCCCCTTCCAGGGCTCTGTTGCCCTCACTGGGAAGAAGTTCCTTCTCGTGTTGATGTGGAACCTCCTCTGTTGCAGCTCACACACATTACCCCATGTCCTATCATTGGGTGCCACTGAGCAGAGCCTGGCTCCATCCTCCAAATATTTATAGACATTAATGAGGTCATCCCTCAGTCTCCTCTTCTCCAAGGCCAAGAGACCCAGCTCCCTCAGCCTCTTCTCATAAGGGAGGTGTTCCACTTCCTTCATCATCCTCGTTGCTCTATGCTGGACTCCCGCCAGCAGCACCATGCTCCTCTTGAACTGTTCTTCCTTCAGTTTCATCCCCTACATTCTCATGCTGAGGTGGAACTTCCTGAGCTCCAACTGATACCCATTGCCCCTTGTTCTATCACAGGGTGCAAGTGAAAAGAGATTGTCCCTTTCTTCTTGACAGCAGCCTTCATGGATATACAGACAGTGATTAAGCCCCCTCATAACCTTCTCCTCTACAAGCTGAAAAGTCTCAGGTCTTTCAATCACTCCTCAAAAGGCAAGTGCTCCAGTCCCCTAATCCTCCTGGTGGCCTTCCACTGGACTCTCTCCATCGGATCCCTGTCTCCCTTGAACCGGGGGGCCACAATATTCTAGATGTGGCCTAGAGCCCAGATCTTTCAATCTCTCCTCATAAGACAAGTGCTCGAGTAAACAGAGGAATGAAGTAAACACAGAAACACTGTACCTGTACATGGTTTCAGCTTCCACATCCCCAAACCAGACACGTAAATTTGGAGTGAAGTTCTGTCCTGTCAGTTCCAACATTGCTACATCCCCGCCACCATTCAACTGGAAAGGGAGTGAACAGAGAAAAGGAAATCCACAGAAAACCCCATGTATCGGTGAAAACAAACACCCCCCCAGCCACAACAGCAGAAAACTATTCACATGTGTCAAAAGAAATATATTCCTGTGCTGGACAGACTCACGTAGTCTGAGATGTTGGTAGGAAAAGTTACAGCAACATAAAGTGATGTTTCCTACTGATAAAGGCAGGAAGAATGTTCTCATGCAGTACTTGACAAAGGGGCCATCAAGGTTAAATCACTGTGACAAAAATAACCTCACAGAGAGAGAAGACAGCAAACTACTTACCTGAAGACTTTCTACAACAGGCACAGGTGTCACTGGAGCATGAACCGGTCCCATCCCCTCGTAAAATGTGTACTCTGCTTTATCTGTGCTAATGATTGTCCAAGAAGCGCCGTCGTTAATCATTTCTTTATTTGGTTCTTTTGGGCATGGAGTGGCCTTAGGAAGGAGAAAACCCAACGTGTTTTAGATCTGACCTGTGAACTTTGGTCGCGGAGTCACGGAGCTAAAAGGTGCCTTAGCCAGGAGCAACGGTTATCGGTTCAAAAACACGTTCCTTAGCTTCTTCCTCTAACAAAACGACCGACAGGAACAGCCACACGCATTTCAGCACCACACCAACACTTACGGGAGCACCACCACTCTGCCACAGAACGCTGCAGAAGAGCATCAGCACGCTCTAAGGGAATTAAACTGATGGACCACACACATCCTGAATGACACTGCAAGACAGTCAGGGATACAGCCTTCAGCAGCTCTGAATACAAGAGGTGTGGATGCTGCCCGGGCACAGCTGGACTGCAGAAAGCTGCCTGCTTCCTGTGAGCATCACCTCCTGCTGCTACACAGAGACAAGGACCACGTTCTGATCCAGTGAGGCAGTGTTGGTATTAATTCTGTACTCTCTGGAACACACAGACACCCTCACAGACAGATCTGGCCGGAGCTTCAGCAACCGCATCTCAAGCTTTCTGGAAGTTCACGCTGACCTGCTGACTTTTTACAGCCTCTCTGCTTTAAGCCTTTGAGGTGTCTGTATTGAGCTATTCCCATTCACTCCAGAAAGACTTGTCATGGTGATTTCACTTACCAAAGATTATAGCCTGATATGCAGGCTAACGTTTTATTCAACAAGCAGCTACCTGCTCCACTAAAAGGACTGACAAGAGTGAGTTGCATTTTCATCTAAACCTCACTGATGTGGAAAGTACAGCGCTCTTATCAGATTGGGCCTCACAAGTGCTGCAGAAAGTGCAGTGTGATAGACTGTTCCGGCAGTCCCGTGGGCAGTTTCAGGGTGTTGAACTAAGGCAGCTTGTCAGAGAACCAGGAGCAGCATGCTGCTTCTTCATTTAGCCCTTTCCAGATAGGACATTGAGACAGATCAAGCAGCAAGAACTGCTGGCGAGAGTCCAGTGCAGAGCCACAAAGATGATGAAGGGAGTGGAACACCTCCCTGATGAGGAACCTGGGCCTCTTTAGCTTGGAGAAACAGAGACTGAGGGGTGACCTCATTAATGTTTATGATGTGAGTGTCAGGAGGATGGAGTCAGGCTCTGCTCAGTGGCATCTAATGACAGGACAAGGGACAATGGTGTGAGCTGGAACAGAGGAGGTTCCACATCAATCTGAGAAGGAACTTCTCAGTGAGGGTGACAGAGCCCTGGAAGGGGCTGCCCAGGGGGTTGTGGAGTCTCCTTCTCTGGAGGTGTTTAACACCCACCTGGATGTGTTCCTGTGCGACTGGATCCAGGTGATCCTGCTCTGGCAGGGGGATTGAACTGGATGACCTTTCGAGGTCCCTTCCAACCCCTAATGTTCTGTGATACTGCAATTCCCATTTCATGACTGTCTCCTCTTGACAAAGGTTCATTCTCTTTTACAAGAAAGTCTATTGACAGATCTCTCTCTGCTGTGAGTAGAATCAATAGATCTTTCGAGGTCCCTCCCAATCCCTAATTATTGTATGATCTGATTCCTTCTAAGCCATAAGTCACAAGTATGCTTCCTGAAATATAACGAAAACTTCTCATGTTCTCTTTCCAGTTCAAAAAAGAAGCAAACTGAACCAATGCTTCCTTCCTCTGACTTTCCTAGCGAAGAAGCTGCAGCTCTTTCCTGAGGAAGCCCCAAGTCTTTACTCTGCATGGGATCACAGCGTTGTCTCAACACCCTTTGCTGTTTGAGCCACCCTGAATGTATAAAGAAAGACTAAAGAACATTAAGACTTCAGGAGGCCTGAACTGGGTCACAAGGCTCGATACTGGGATGGGAATCACCCTGCTGAAAGCCTGGTAAAAGCATGCCAACACAGGTAAGGATGAGCCCCCAGATTGTGAGCACGTTGGATAAGCTGCCAGAACAACTGCACACTGTGGTGGTGGGGTTCTGCAGCTCTCACTAGGGGTTCATTCCTCTTACAGTCACTTGATAGGGCTATTTTTCTTCAGCTGCTTGAGAAATTAGTACTTGAAGACTGAGCTACACTCTTCACAGAGGAATTTCTGTGGCCTCACAAATTATTGTGGTCACTGAGAGCAACACAGTGCTACTGTGCTAAGTTCATTGTGAAGCAGCTTTCGAGGTCCCTTCCACTCCCTGATGCTCTGTGATTCTCTGATCACAAACCCAGTCATTTCCTATGTTCTCTAACCTAGAAATGGACACACAAGCAGATGGTGCAACCCCACTGCCACACATGGACAAGCTGAACCACAGTACCAGCACCGCATACACAAGTTCCTACTATGTCTCTGCTTCTTCCACTGGAGAAAACAGTTGTCAGACAGACACAGAAGAAGGTTACGGGGAAAGAACAACAGATTTGGAGAGATGGAGTTTGGTCTATCCCATCCTCTGTCTTTTCAAGGTGAAGTACCAGACCGCATTCAAAACCAACTGCCACAGAGTCACTCACACACGGTTCTCAGCTACTGAAGGAGGTTTAAAGGACTCACTTGAAACTGGATTATTCTCTCCTGGGAAAGGCACAAGTACATTCTCTCAGTGTCTTTAAGGTAAAACGCACATTTATGGAGCTGCGATACTGGATCGTCTGCATCCAACAACGCCGTTTGTTTATCTACTTTTCGAATGATCTGTGAAGGGAAATTGTACATAGAAACACGTTCAGGACAATGGCTGCTTCTTTACTGAGGGTTACTTACACACTGGTAGTAAAGGAAGTGAGAAGTCTGGTTTGCCTGTTGCAACACCAACGTGAGAGTCGTAATTCTTAATGCTTGTGAGACGACATCAAAGCAACGCTGAGCACCACAGCTTCAGCGTGCTGCGTACACGGGTACTTTAGGTTTTATGCTGCCAGAGTAGGGAAAAACTTGAAGTTTTAGCAAAACCTGCATTTGCTCCATTCCCTGGGACCAAAGAACAGAAGGTGAGGTACTAACAGGCTTCCAGAGAAGCTTCCACCACTGGTAGCACCAACGACACGCAGTGGCAGAGCGGCTGCTGAATGAGAACTGCTGAAAGCAAGGACTGACTTTGAAGACATTGAGATGAGCACAGCCTTGCAAACAGAACCATCAAGGTGCACCTCAACACCACTCTGGCATTAGGCATTACTTAAAGACGACTGCTTGTGGTGATGGCAGGTCATAGGCTGGACCTGATGATCTCAGAGGCCTTTTCTCAGCAATTCCGTGTAGCTGCTCCTCACTTCTGGCAGGCAGCTCAGTGACAAAATACCTGCTGACTTCAACTCAGCACTGTTACACCCATCCCTTTCTCAAATTAAAAACATTATTCCCTTACAGACAGGGGAAACCTGCAGCTTGGAATGTTAATTCAACCTCTAGAAAGACGTTTAACGCAACATCAGCGGAAGCAGCAGCTAAAGCGCTTGATGCTTCCTAAGCTGACAACCAGAAAGCCAACCGTGTCCTCTGGGACTCCTCCCAGCAATAAATGGCATCACCAGCAATTTCAGTGTCAAGATTCACTTGTGTCTTAAAAGCTCTTTGCATTAACCTATAAAATGCCCGCAAGTTACCTTTTAATTGCATCACCTTCAAGCAAGTTCCCAACAGCAAGCAAGCCAGGAACTTGTGGCCTAATGTGTTTTAATCTGTTTTTACCTACAAATCAAGTTTCAGAACAATAAAATAAGGCATCTGCTTTGAAGGCAAGAAAATATGAACATCAAGTCCACAAATGATCCTGGACTTTTCAATGTGAACACTCTTCAATTATGGTTTGCAATCAGGAGCAATGAGGCTGGGGAGAGGTCTGGAGAACAAGCCCTGTGAAGAGCAGCTGAGGGAACTGAGGTTGTTTAGTCTAGAGAAGAGGAGACCTCCTTGCTGTCTACAACTACCTCAAAGCAGGTTGTAGGGAGGCTGGTGCTGGTCTCTCCTCCCAAATTCCTAATGATAGGACAAAAGGAAATGGCCTCAAGTTGCATCAGGGGAGGTTTAGATTGGATCTGAGGAAGAAGTTCTTTGCTGAGAGAGTGGCTGGGCACTGGACCAGGCTGCCCAGGTTGGTGGTGGAGTCCCCATCCCTGGAGGGGTTTAACAACTGAGTACCTAGAGCACTTGGGGCCATGGTCTAGGGTTAGGGAGCTGTTGGGATGAGGGCTGGGCTTGATGATCCTGGAGGTCCTTTCCAGCCAGGATGATTCCACAATTCTATGAAACATTCTATGAAATAAAGTGAAATTCTCTTACTGAATTTCATGTGCACTGAAACACATCAGGTCTGAGCTCTTCTGTCAAACCATGTGGTTAGGGAAAGAAGTGTTTCTATTCAAAAGATCATTTTATACCATTTACTTCCAGCAGTCCTATCTTCTTTAGTTACCCTTGGTATCAGGAGGGAATTTCTCATTACAGTCCTAGTGCCATGTGTCTGGGAACGGGAACAAAAACCTGCCTGCAGGGAAGGTTGCTTTTGCATTGGTGCTTTCTAAAAACTGGGTCTAGCTCAAGTGGAATTAGCAGGGCCCTTGTAGAAAACTCTTAACAGGCTGACAAGACACAATGTCACAGAGGATCTCCTATGAACCACTGCTGATTATCAATTCTTTTAGTCTAGAATTAAGTGCATAAAATAAAGAGAGGAAAGAAAACCTCCATAACCTTTCTTAAATTTAATCCTAAAGGCCATTAGGTCCTTTCCAATCCATAATGTTCTGTGATTACTGTGTGTCTAACAATGCTCTGCTTTGGGTTCACTAACTTGAACAGGTTACCATCGTTTCTGTATCCTGATGAAGGCTGAAACAGTCTCTTTCTAAAAAAATAAGTTATTCTCAAACCAGACAGTATTAATTACAGCCACAGAGATGATGAAGGGAGGGGAGCATCTCCCTGAGGAGGAAAGGCTGAGGGAGCTGGGGCTCTTGAGCTGAGAGGTGACCCCATTAATATCTATAAATATGTGAAGGGTGGGTGTCAGAAGGATGGAGACAGGCTCTGCTCAGAGGCATCAAATGATAGGACAAGGGGCAGTGGGTGTCAGCTGGGACAGAGGACACATCAATATGATCTGGACAGAATTCCACATCAATATGAGAAGGAACTTCTTCCCAGTGAGGGTGACAGAGCCCTGGAAGGGGCTGCCTGGGGGGTTGTGGAGTCTCCTTCTCTGAAGACCTTTAAAACCCACCTGGCCATGTTCCTGTGCTACCAGATGTAGATGATCCTGCTGTGGCAGGGGGATTGGAGTGGATGATCTTTTGAGGTCCCTTCCAATCCCTAATGTTCTGTGATTAATAAATGTCAAAAGCGCTTTACGAGCTGATACCGGTGTAACCACACACCCTTAGAAGCACCGAGAAGCATTTTTAGACTCAAATCAGAAGAGCACTTGCTGAACTCAGCACATGGCATAGTCTGAGTGGCAGCAAAGACTTTACTGATGTATCTATGATTCTATGATCCAAAATTTAAACATAAAATGGCACAGGGACCTACAACGCTGGTTTTAAAACAGAGCTTTTCCCGAGGACAGCTCGCAGATTAACCTACTTCCAACCAGGAAAAATTCTTCGTGCTTCTTTTACAAGCTGTCCTTTGCTTACAGAGTTAATCTGCAGACAATAAGCTTTTCCTTCCACAGAAAACGTGAGGAAACGCGCGGCGCCAAACCCCGTGCACACTGAGAACCCAGCTACGCGACCACGCGAAGCAGCCACCTCCGAATCAGTCAGAGCCCCGGAGAAACTCAGCCGTACCAGTCTCGGGAGCGCCATGCCGGTGACCGAGCACACCAGTTTGACAGTCTGCCCGTAGTGGATGTAGCCGTCTCTCACCGTGAATTCTTCTCCCTCCGACTCATCGTCGTCCACTGCGGGAAACAGGAATGTTGGCACTGTTTTAGCGGCAGCTTTCCTCGGCAGAGGAACAACTTAACATCTCACTAATCACATCAAACACACACGGAGCAACGAAACACATCGGGAAAAAAATGCAGGTGACTTTGTAGTGGGGATGGAGGGAGGTGAGGAAAAAAAACACATTGCTTCACGTTTACTTACGGAGGTGAATGTAAAAGGCTCCCCACTGCTGTGAGCTGGCATGGAAATTGCCACCTTCTACGTGCAAATATCTGGTGCTAACTGTTTGGGATCGGAGTCTATTAAATAGTGCCACTTTTGTCCCTGACGCAATACATACTGCAAGGAACACACACAGACTTGAGATCATGGAATTAATTAAGTGATGGATTAACACACAGAAATTAACTAACGCAGAGAAAAGCAACAGAGTCACAAACGCAGTCAAATAAACTGGCCGGTACTAGACATCGGGAAATAATCCTCAGCTCCTGGCGCACTGATGGAACGCTTCTGTTTGTGGTGAGGCCAAAAGGAAGCACAAACCACATCCACGGTGGCTGATCTCTAGAGTTCTGCTAGTTCACAGAAGTTTGCCACTTAGCCAAAGGGGCCAGTGCTTGCCCGCTGCAAACGCCACCTGCTCATAGCTCTCCAACAAGTGATTATTGGACCAATAAGCTCACCCTCAAACCTTACCCTCAAGACTTAAGGAAACTTCCAAAGATCATCTGAAGGATATTTGAAGCACAAAGGAAAGTCAGACAGACAGATCTAACTGTGTAAAAGTGTAACCATGCACCTTGAATTTTGCTCAGGTCTGAACTTATCATCCAAGGGAGAGAAGGGCTAAGTCTGCTCCCTTAAAAAACCCCACCGGTCAGCAACAGAGGTTTGGCCAGCAGGACAGGCATCTACTCCATTTGTATTTACTGTTGAAGGAGGTTTGGTTCACGTTCACTGCTCGTCAAAACTAGCTGTCTGAATACCAAGCGCACACTCTGAGCCCATGGGTGCCAACTGCACAGCAACTGATTGCCTTTAGCCATGTGGCAAGCTAGCGGCCCCCGAGATCCAGATCCCCCAGGTGAATGGGTTCCAGCCCAACACAGATGGAAGAGCCTTTTAAAGCACTAGGGAAGAGAGAGAGAAAAACAGACACAAAAGGGGACCTCTTGAGGTGCTCCAGTGGAAGGCAGGCAAAAAATTTCTGGGGGTGAAAGCAAAAATGCTCCTGATTCTACGTTAGCACCAGAGAGATCTTTAGTTGAAAAAAGCACAGTAAGCAAATCAACCTGGGTGAAACATCACCACGAGGATGTCTTAACCAGTTACTTAGAAGGAGCCACGCGTGGAAGTGCCATGGAAGGGTAGGAAGGTGGCTGTGATGTGACAAAGTGCAGCTGGGACAACGTGATGCTGCTTGTTTATCACAATCTGAGAGCTCTCCATGATAACTGATCATAAGCACCCGGTCACGGCAGCTTAAGACACCCAGCAGCTCAGAAAGCTGAGGTGGATCATTCTTCATGTGTTTTGTCTGCAAGGAATTCACACCTGAGAGGAGTTTTTTTAATATAACCCTTTTATATTTACTAAATAATTAACTGTGACTGCCTAATACTCAGTGTAACTTATCTATCTTAGAATCACATCACCTTGGGAGACTCTAAAACGCCCTGACGTGAACGGTCCCGAAATGCTCAAAAAACCTCAGACTGGTGTTTTCACTGCATTTACTTGGTAGCCAGACTTCAAAATACAAGCCAACACGAGTAGGGAGCATAAAGAAAAGATCCATAAGACACTTACAGTCTGCATTTTTCAGTGACTGTTTCTTTTTGGAAGGTTTGGAGATGACTTTGATCCGTTTACTCAGGAACACACCGATGTCGTCGCTATTGCCATAGAACATTTTAACGGATAACATGAAGTGCTTTCTCTTGTCTGAGTCTGATATGTATAACGTTTTGGCAGTGCAATAATTCTGTGGGTGAGAACACACTGGTTTCCTTTCGAGTCAACTGGGTTCGAGACATTATCTGCATTTGGTTACGAACACAAGAGGGGAATTGATGCAACACAACAGAGGGGAAGCTGCTCTGCCCATCTTTTCAGTAGGGATCTATCTTTAATGGTCAGTTTAGCTCTGTCCACTGTAGCACTCAGCTTCAGCACTTTGACTGCTTTCTACAGGTTTGAGAAGGAACCTTTTCATGGTGAGAGTGGCAGAGCACTGGAAGGAGCTGCCCATGGAGGGTTGTGGAGTCTCCTTCTCTGGAGATGTTTAAAATCGGCCTGGATATGTTCCTGTGAGACTGGATCTAGGTGATCCTGCTCTGGCAGGGGGATTGGACTGGATGGTCTTCCAAGGTCCCTTCCAATCCCTAATGTTCTGTGGTATCTTTAATGATCAGTTCAGCTCTGTGAACTGCAGCACCCAGCTTCAGCACTGCAACATCTTTCTACAGATCCTTTCCAGGAATGGAAAACAGACCGACCAACCGACCAGGACTGACTGCAGCTGCGTCAAGGCCATCTCTCAGTGGTTAAGAAGACCACTACAAATTACCTGAGCAGAGCTAGCCAGGCTGTAGATCACAGCATCACAGAACATTATGGATTGGAAGAGACCTTGAAAGATCATCCAGTCCAACCCCCCTGCCACAGCAGGATCATCTAAATCCAGTCGCACGGGAACACGTCCAGGCGGGTTTTCAACATGTCCAGAGAAGGAGACTCCACCATCTACCTGGGCAGCCCATGCCAGGGCTCTGTCATCCTCACTGGGAAGAAATTCCTTCTCATATTTCTATGAAGCCTCATGTGTTCCAGCTGACACTCGCTGCCGCTTGTCCTATCAGATGCCACTGAGCAGAGCCTGGCTCCATCCTCCTGACACCTCCTGACTCTTCAAATATCTATCAACACTAATGAGGTCACCCCTCAGTCTCCTTTTCTCCCAGCTCAAGAGACCCAGCTCCCTCAGCCTCTCCTCATCAGGGAGGTGCTCCACTCCCTCCATCATCTTCATCAGGCACATGTGCAGAAAATGTGTTTGGCCAGATTCTTCTTAAAAGGATGGAGATGACAGGGTTCTGAAACCCTGTAAAGCTAACTTTGGCTTGCTGTTTACACTAGGTGACAGCAAGAACTTTAGAAAAACAATCTTAAGAACTTTTATTATCCTTTTTCTATTCAGCAACGTATGAAGTGTTTCTAAGGAAACCAAACAACCTCAGAGTTAACCGGTGCTGAACCTGCAACTACAAATAAAAGGTCAGTACCCTGCTATGATCCCACAAACAAAATTCTTCTTCAGTTATCCTACATATTTCTAAGGGATTTTTAAAAACCACTTCTGTGGTATCTGCTGTAAGAACTAAGTGTATTCCTGGAAACATGCACCGTGCAGCTAGAACGGCTCCAGTGCTTCATTGCTTCTACCTTTCCTTCCAAGTTCAGCTGCTGCATTTCTTGGTCACTGTTTCCTATCCCAATGAAGGCGCAAGGCTGGGACTCCTGCTCCGTGCAGCCATCCCTTTCCATTTGCTCTTTTTTTTTCTTCCATCCACTGCCCATGAGATAGACACACGGGGGAGGACAGAAGAACCTGCAAAAGAAGCACAAAAAGCACTGAGATTACAAAGAGCTTTCAAGAGCATCGAGACAAACCAAAAGCCACCTCAGCGCAGACACGCTGTGGATGTGACCTGACACACGCTCACCCTTCCTTTGCCTCAAAGACTTCTCTAAACTGAAAATCAGAGAATAGAAAAGGAAGATTGGTGCTAGATGCACTGTCTCCAAGTTTCTTTCCAGTTCAGTACCTGAGAGGTCATCTGTTGTCTGATAGATAACAGTCTGCACCCCATAACAACAAGATAACCCCAAAGACCTTGAAAGTGATGCCAGTGCTTTGGTTTCCTTGGTGCTTAACACGACTCAGTGATTAGTACAGAGAACAGCCGCAAACACTAATTCAGTGGCCAACTGTTGACTACAACCCCCAAGCATTCAGGGTTTCACCATGAGCACGGAGGAGGTCTGTTCCATCCAAGTGTAGATCTCTTTTCAGTATTTAAGTGGAATCACAGAATATTAGGGTTTGGAAGGGACCTTGAAAGAGCATGTGCGACATGGTCTGGGTGATCCTGCTGTGGCAGGGGGATTGGACTGGATGATCTTTCGAGGTCCCTTCCAATCCCTAATGTGCTGTGATTCTGTGAAATCTCAAACTTGAATGACAGTGTAAGATCCTTTCTTCACAAGTTATTAGCTATTTTCAATTAAGAAATTACACACAGACTAAAAATGAATATAAAACTTTATTAAAAGGGCAACGAAAAAGAAACAGAGGCCCTTGTATTCCAAGCAGGTATCACATCACAAAGCAGACATCACACTTCTACTCTTTGGTATGTAACTGATCGGCTAGAACACGCCAAAAACAATCTCAACAAGTGCTTTTCACACCCTTTTTCGTTTGAGCTCTTTACAGCACCCAGGCCTTTGAATAACTAAGGCCACTAGATGGCAACGAAGACCTGTGACAAACCAGACCACGGAGCCGCAGAACAAGACTCAAGCCTTGGTGAGCAGAAAACAAGCTGGAACAATTAAAGTTCTCGCTTTAATTAGAGCACACAGAAAAAGAACTTTGCCAAACTACGACTTAATGAACAAAGAAGGAAACTTCTGAAGGTCAGAAGTTTAAGTTTGGTTAATACGACCAAACAAGAAGAGCCTGGACAGTCACTACTTGTGTCAACCACTTCCTCACCCTTCACATCAGACTATCGCAGAACATCAGGGATTGGAAGGGACCTTGAAAGATCATCTAGATCCATGTCCAGGCAGGAGGAGCCTCCACCACCCCTCTGGGCAGCCCCTTCCAGGGCTCTGTCACCCTCACCGTGAAGAAGTTCCTTCTCATACTGATGTGGAACCTCCTCTGTTCAGCTCACACCCACTGCCCCTTGTCCTAGCATTAGATTCCACTGAGCAGAGCCTGGCTCCATCCTCCTGACACCCACCCTTCACATATTGATCAACATTAATGGGGTCACCCCTCAGGCTCCTTTTCTCCAAGCTCAAGAGACCCAGCTCCCTCAGCCTCTCCTCGTAAGGGAGATACAAGTCGAGATCCAGGGCTATTTACTTCACATCTGCAACCTCACAAACTCAGCTAATAACTATAATTTTTCTATCCAACGTAAAGTGAGTAAACTGTGAGTATCCTCATAGATCTAATCATTGCAGAGGATTAAAGGAAGTGTCTTTGATTTGTACAAAACAACTGCTGGAAGCACACTGTCGCATTAATAAAGCATTTCTGTAAATAGGAAGGGAACTGTTTGTGTGAGAGGCTGGCTTTTGGCATAAAGGGGTAAAAGAGAAAGGAAAGCCCCTCCTCAGAATAAGTTATCAGGTAATTTCCAGTATTAATGATGGGAAAGGTAGGACAAAGTTTGGTGGAACAAATGAAAATGCTCTTCCTTCGACCTTTCATTTACAGGACCTACCTCTCATTTGTCTTTAACCACAAACTAAAGTCAGACTGAGTAGGAGGTGAAAATTCTTCTGAAGTATTCATCTGACCTACAGTAAAAGGAAAACTATGTTGGAGGGAAAGGCAGCTGCACTGGGTTCTTCTGAGCTTCTTCAGACCTTGCAGGACAAGAAGTAATGACGGAAAATCACGTAGGGGGCAATTTCCTCACTGGAAACATTTTGCAGCCTTTTCTCTTCATAGCCCTTCGCTGTGCCACCAGCAGACTGGCAATTCCTTGCTGAGTGACCAGTAAAACACTTGGGGCAGTCTTCTGCAAGGTAAGCGAACGACTAACCTAACATGACATCTGTTAGCTCAAATAATTGATGCCTTTCTCTTAACTGGAAATATAACAACCAGGAATGACTTTTCCTGGACAAATCTACTCCACACTTGTTGGGGCTGCATGATGGGTGCAGACTCTGTGCTCCCCACGTGCCAATATAAAGCAGTGATTGAATCTGGGCAACATTCAGGGACACCAGACCTCGGCACATGTCCTCTGCTTTGCTCATAAAGGTTTGCTTCCTCAAATAATCCACAACATCCCTGAGATCTTTGCCTTCAAAAGGATTCAGAGGTGTCTACCAGCTGGGTGTCTTTATGTCCAAGGTGACACTACCAGGAAGTTTTCCCTTTGTACCTGCTGGTCACTTCTGAGCTGGTCAAGGCAGCGGCTGTGTTTATCAATCACCTGCACTGTTCTGAGCATGAAACTACTCAGTGGTCTTCTTTCCTTCTTAGGAGCTGACAGCACTACCATCTTCTACAGAACTCAGCACAACACCAGACAAGTGAAAAATCATTAGGTGTTAGAGCGCTGCGGATGAAGTGGTGGAGCCACGGGGTCAGGCCTGGAAAAAGCTAAGGTGCCAGTAACAAGAGCATGAGCCAGAGGGCAGACACGCTGTTGAGTGCAGTACCGGAGCAGAAATCACAGGAGCTTTCCCCTCACAGCAGTGAAACGAGATGCAGCCAAGCCATTCTCAGCCTAATCAGCACTGATAGTGCTTGGACTCAGAACAGCATGTAAGCCACAAATACCAGTCTGGGTCGCAGACGGGGATGAGCTATCTACTGGAATCTAAAGCACTTCGGTCCTGTTGAAGGTTCACACTGTTCAGAGTGGAGAGGGAAACCTCAGTGAATGGTAAATATGGAAAGAGTACAAGCACAAAGGAAAGAGCCACACTCAGCAGGACTAAACACCACCCACGGCTGCATCAGCTGAAGGTCTGTGGAAGACGACAGCCATCCAGCAGAAAACATGAGGCAAAGAGTGAAACTGAGCTAAAGTCTGTCCCCTTAACATTTCCTCTCCTGGCTGTTTGTGAAACGTCAGTAACTTTGGGAAGAGCAAGGCTAGGAGACAGGAGTCCACTCAAAAAAGAAAGAAGCCTCCTTTGTTAATGTTATTTAGGGACAAGTACCTGCCTGGATGTGTTCCTGTGTGACTTGGTCTAGGGGATCCATTTTTATGCCTGGCTGTCTTTGCAAAGCTCCAGAATTCTCTACACTGCTTGACAGGTGGTGGAGGCCCCAGTCCTAGACACATTCAAGGCCAGGCTTGATGAGGCTATGAGCAATCTGGTCTAGTGAGTGATGTCCCTACTTGCTGGATTAGATGACCTTTGGAGGTCTCTTCCAACCCAAGACATCCTGTGATGATTCAGAGAAAATTAGGGATTCGAAGTTGCCTTGAAAGACCATCCAGCCCAGTCCCCCTGCCACAGCAGGATCATCTAGATCAAGTTGTACAGGAACATGGCCAGGTGGGTTTTAAAGGTCTCCAGAGAAGGAGACTCCACAACCCCCCTGGATTACCCCTTGTCCTATCATCAGATGCCACTGAGCAGAGCCTGGCTCCATCCTCCTGACACCAACCCTTCACATACTGATCAACATTAATGAGGTCACCCCTCAGGCTCCTTCTACGCTAAAGAGACCCAGCTCCCTCAGCTGTCCCTCAATGGAGGAGAAGCACCCACAGATGAAGAACATGTTGGTGGAAACAGGCATCACTGCACTGAAAGCCACAGGTTTGCAGCATTTATTGGTTCAATGAAATGAGTGATGAGAACAGGCTCTAGTCCTTCAGACTGCAGTACAATCTGAGGAACTACTACACCCCAGACTCCAGACAGCTGGAGCTGGAAGCCATGAAGAACCTACCTTTTCTCATTTCCATACGACTTCTGCGCAACCTTCGCGTGGAGGATTAGAACCGTTTGATCACCTCGCTCCTTCAGGTAATTCCGCATTGCTTCCCTAAAAGTTAGAACAGAAAATTAAGTTTTGGAAGTCCTTTTGGTTTTGTTTCTAATACTCCAAAAACAGCAGAAGGGGGAACAAAACCCTGTACAGCTGAAATTCAAAAAAGCCAACCATCAGTAGGGGGAAGATAAGTTTAAGATAATCAGGCAGCACAAAGGAGTAACCAGCCCTCATGACACTAGAATGAGAAATCATTCTGATATTTTGTTGATGCTATTAATTAAATCAATGTGAGGTTTATATAAAGGTTTTCTTTGGGATGTGAATAAGAAAGAATTCTTCAGTTTACTTTTTCACAGAATCACAGAACATCAGGGATTGGAAGAGACCTCAAAAGATCATCCAGTCCAATCCCCCTGCCACAGCAGGATCACCTAGACCAAGTCACACAGGAGCATGTCCAGGTGGGTTCTAAATGTCTCCAGAGAAGGAGACTCCACAACCCCTCTGGGCAGCCCCATCCAGGGCTCTGTCACCCTCACTGGGAAGAAGTTCCTTCTCCTATTGATGTGGAACCTCCTGTGTTCCAGCTGACACCCACTGCCCCTTGTCCTAGCAGTAGATGCCCCTGAGAAGAGCCTGGCTCCATCCTCCTGAGAAGCCTTTCCTTCCTGCATACAATCAGGGCAAAGAAAAGGCTTTCTATGGTTCATCATCACTGCACTATAAAAGCTGTAATTACCTCAAACACAGCAACAGGAATTCCTTGAGAGTAGTAAGAGAACAACACACCCTGTCATTCCTCTGCTCAGCAGCCTAAGTGTTCATTAAGCAGCGAGGTAAATCCAACACCTCAGGGTTGAGCTGTGTTGGAGCACTGACAGGGACACTCTTAAGGCCCCGGGTGAGCTCTTGCAGGTTGAGCACACAGAGAAACACAGAACATTTGGGATTGGAAGGGACCTCCAATGATCATCACACTCAGCTTCAAAGTCACCAACCAGAGGAACAAAGGATGACAGGAACAGAAAGTTACAGGAACAGATGAAACCCTTCTGCAAGAGGGATTTTGTGGATTGTGGTTTTCTGGGGTTTTTTTCCCCTCTGTGTGTGTGAACTGCAACCAATTGTTTAAGTCCTTAGATCTAGAAAACAAAACTTCCAGTGAAAAAATACAGATGTTAAAACACAGTATTGTATTGACAAGACCTTTCCCAAAAGAAAGGGGATTTCATAGAGGAAGACGAGTGTCTGAGAGGGACAACAACAACAGTCCAGCTTTGCTAATGATGCTGTGTGAACTCTTGCATTTGTCACAGAGTCACAGAACATTAGGGGTTGGAAGGGACCTCGAAAGATCATCCAGGCCTGAGGCACAAATCCCAGAGCATCAGGGATTGGAAGGGACCTTGAAAGATCATCCAGTCCTGAGGCAGAAATCCCAGAGCATCAGGGATTGGAAGGGACCTTGGAAGATCATCCAGACCAGTCCCCCTGAAATCCTGCCTTGTCTACTGGTCTGTTGCTACAGTGGACTCCGAGAACTAGGAACGTTCCACTCCAACCCCTCCCACTGATGAAGAAAACATAAGCACGGCAATTCTTACACCACATTTGTCATTATTAAATCTTCAAGCTCTCCACAAGGAGAGTGACTATTGCTGTTGCTTTCATGACAATGCTCATACCATCAGACAAACAGAATTGCCTTAAGGCTGAAAAGCAAAGTCATTTCTCAACAACTGAACTAAGTGACTTCACGGTTTTACATTACTACACAAACAAACCAGACCTTTCACAATCTGCATCACTGGTTCTTTTCCTGTTCCAGTGTTCTTCTTGAATGGAGAAAAGGTTCAGTAGCTTTTTTTTCCCAGCCTCTGCCAGTACAGGAAAGATTTACAAGCTACTGCTTTGAATGATGGCTAGCAGTTTCCAGATGCCTAATCCTGTAGTCACAGGAAAGAGTAGCCGGCGCATCCAGCAGCTAAAATCCTGCACATGACATTTAGAGTCACTACATTTACCAGCTAAGACTTTACTGAAACAGAGGAGGTTCCACATCAGTATGAGAAGGAACGTCTTCACAGTGAGGGTCACAGAGCACTGGAAGGGATTGTCCAGGGCAGGTTGTAGAGTCTCCTTCTCTGGAGACATGTAAAACCCTCCTGGACATGTTCCTGTGCTACTGGATCCAGGGAATCCTGCTGTGGCAGGGGGATTGCACTAGATGATCTTTTGAGGTCCCTTCCAATCCCTAATGCTCTGTGATTTCTGCGTCAGGACTAGATGATCTTTCGAGGTCTCTTCCAATTCCTAATGCTCTGTGACTCTGTCTGATACCCTGAATTGTCATTATTCTTGTTGTTCCTTTATTAAAACAAATGTTATCAGTAACTTCAGGGTGATATTAACAGGTGTTACTGCTCACGACGGAAAACGGTCCACTGTTAAAACCTAGCACCTTTAAATATTCCTGAGACCAGGCCAACAGGAAAGAGCACTGTTTGTTCAGGTACCTCTAGGCCAGCAGAGAGGAATTTTGCCTTGAGATCAAGTTTTATAATCACACAACATTAGGGACTGGAAGGGACCTTGAAAGATCATCCAGTCTGATTGCCCTGCCACAGCAAGATCCCCTAGATCCAGTCACAGGAACATGTCCAGGTGGGTTTTAAATGTCTCCAGAGAAGGAGACCCCTCCACAACCCCTTCTCTGTCACTCTCACCATGAAGAAGGTCCTTCTCACATTGATGTGGAACCTCCTCTGTTCCAGTTCACACCCACTGCCCCTTGTCCTATCAGTAGATGCCACAGAGCAGAGCCTGGCTCCATCCTCCTGACACCCACCCTTCACATATTGATCAACATTAATGGGGTCACTGGTCAGTCTGCTTTTTTCCAAGATAAAAAGTCCCAGCTCCCTCAGCCTTTCCTCATCAGGGAGATTCTCCACTCCCTTCATCTCTGTGGCTCTCAAGCACTTCCCTGTCCTTCTGGAACTGAGGGGACCAGAACTGGACACAAGACTCCAGATGTGGTCTCACCAGGGCAGAGCAGGGGGCAAGAAGAACCTCTCTCAATCTGCTAACAACCTCCCTTCTGATCCCCCCTAGGATGCCGTTGGCCTTCCCAGAACCATAACTTCATTCAAAACACAAGTATCCCAGAGTGACAACGGGCTTCCCTGTCCTCATACAGCCCTGTTCCCACACAAAAACCAGTACATCTTCAGTTCTTCAAGCAAGCAGTGGATTTGGAACTCAGCAGCTACTTATAACCGGCCCAGTTTCTGGCACAGAATAATAAATATTGGCGTAGGCTGTGTTACAACAGCTTGAGAAAAGGTGACTACTTAACAGCTTCTCGTATAAACACTCCCCAGGCAGGGTACTTCACTCATCCTAAACACTTTGCAGAACAGACTGACTTCATAGTACTGTAAGTTGATGCTATCATACCATTCTCTGAGTATCTTACTTGTAGAATCACAGAATCACCGTGGCTAAAAGATCACCTCCAGGATCATCAAGTCCAGCCCTCATCCCAGCAGCTCCCTAACCCCTACACCACGGCCTCAAGTGCTCCAGCTACTTGGTTTTTAAACACCTCCAGGAACAGTGACTCCACCACCTCCCTGGGCAGCCTGTTCCAGTGCCCAACCAGTCTCTCAGGAAAGAACTTCATCCTAAGATCCCATCTAAACCTCTCCTGATGCACCTTGAGGCCATTTCCTCTTGTCCTAGCATTAACAATTTGAGAGACCAGCAGCAGCCTGGCTACAACCTCCTTTGAGGTGGTTGTTGAGAGCAAGGAGGTGGTCTCTCAGCCTCCTCTTCTCTAGACTATGTAACTCCAGCTCCCTCAGCCACTCTTCACAGGGCCTGTTCTCTAGCCATCTCCCCAACCTAGTTGCCCTTCTCTGGCCCCACTCCAGCCCCTCAACGTCCTTCCGATACTGCGGCAGCCAAAACTGGACCCAGTCCTCAGGGTGCAGTCTCACGAGTGCAGAGCACAGGGGCACCATCACCTCCCTGCTCCTGCTGGCTACCCCATGCCTGATGCAGGCCAGGATGTTGTTATGGGAAACAAGCCACTGGCTGCTCAAAAATGCCGCTTCCTGCTGCTGCCTGCACACAAGAAGTGAAGAGCTTTCATATTTAAAAGCCCAGGATTATCACACCGCACATTTTTAACTGACACTGTTAGCACCAGGACTTCTGTAACGCTTACCGGGTGAGCCGTTTCGGTTGAGGTCGCTCTCCAAATTTCCTGGAAAAAAACAAGAAGTGGCTAATTAAAACCAGAAGTGTTTAGTCATAATTTTACAGTGAGATACTCCCCTAGTTTTACAAATTGTAAAAACTTACTGGAATTCACTGTTATTTCGTTGTAAATTCCTAGATGGATTACTACTAGAACATCAACCACCTCCTTGGACCAGTTTTCCCACCAAGCAAGGGGGACTTTCTTTACATTTGGGACACGAGGCAGCTTTCTTTGCTATGGCTGCATTTAGTTTCTCTCCCCATCACTTCAAACAGTTCCAGTATCACCAGTATATACAGGATATAGCAGTATGTAAGATATTGAGCTACTGGAGCGGGTCCAGAGGAGCAACGATGCTGGGGAAGGGACTGGAGGGAAAGTCTGATGAGGAGACACTGAGGGAGCTGGGGGTGTTGAGCCTGGAGGAGACTCAGGGGGGACCTTCTCCCTATCTCCACCTCCCTGAAAAGAGGTTGTAGTCAGGTGGGGGTCAGGTTCTTCTCCCAGGCAATCAGCAACAGGACAAGAGGGCAGAGCCTGAAGCTGCACCAGGGGAGGGTTAGGTTGGATGTTAGGAAGCCCTTCCTTACGGAAAGGGTGATCAGACACCGGAATGGACTGCCCGGGACAGTGGGGGAGTCCCCATCCCTGCAGGTGTTTAAGCACAGACTGCATGTGGCCCTGCTCTGGCTGATGGGGTGATGTTAGGGCTGGATGAGCTCAGAGGGCTTTTCCAGCCTCAGTAACTCTGTGATTCTGTAAGTGAAAACCCAGGAGACCTTTGCCACAGCATCGATGAGACAGTAACTGCCAACAGAAAGCAGTTACTATCCACACGCTGGTGTTACCAGACTTCACTCCGAGCTGGCAGCCACTTCCCATCAGGACACTTTTTCACCAAGCTGTTTCTCCTCAGGGAACTCTTATGAGAGGGCTGACTGTGAATTTCATACAGCATCATAAAAGAAATCCCGTGGAGCATAGCCAAGCATGATCCAGAAACATCCTGCCATAAACTCAACGTTTTATGGAGACTGCTCTGTTTCTTGCAGCGCTTTAACGCTGTCCTTGAGAGCGAGCGCACTCCTCACACTTGGTTAAGACTTGTCACAGAAGTCTGCACTTACGGAAGGGACTGAATTTACACAGGACAGCAGTGTTTTCATTAACAGAAGCATCTTCAGGCTAAAACAGTCAGGTAAAAGATGTGAGAAACCAAGAGCTGTACTCAGCAACGTACAGCTGTAAAACCACAACCTCAAACTCGGGCAAGGTGGAGGGAGGAAGGATGCTTAGCTTAACACCTCCCTACCTAAAAGCAAACTGAGGCAAGAAAGCCTGTGCTTCTGCTGCCAGTGGCCATAAATAGCTCTGTAACTTGCCAAGCTCTTTGGTAACCTTCTCTTTATGCTTCCTGTAGGGTGGAAAATGCACCCTCTCCTCAAAGTACAAACACGCAGCTATTGCCATTCACACAGCTGGGCACAACAGCACCCTCCTGAAAAGACACAGCAGAAAAGGACCTGGGGGTGCTGGTAGACAGCCGGCTTCATGTAAGGCAGAAGGGTGCCCAACTGGCCAAGAGGGCCAACAGGATCCTGGCTTGGATCAGGGGTAGTGTGGTCAGCAGGAGAAGGGAATTTATCGTGCCCTTGTATTGGGACCCCTGTGAGGCTTCACCTTGAGTGCTGGTCCTCTCACGATAGGAAAGACATTGAGATGCTGGAATGTGTCCAGAGGAGAGCTACCAGGCTTGTGAAGGGTTTAGAAAACAAGTCTGATAAGGAGAGGCTGAGGGAGCTGGGCAGGTTTAGTTTGGAGAAGAGGAGGCTGAGGAGGGACCTCACTGCCCTCTATAACTATCTTAAAGAAGGTTGTACAGACCTGAGTGGTGGTCTCTTCTTCTTAGGAACCAATGACAAAGCTGGGGAAATGGTCTGAAGTTGAGGCAGGGGAGGTTTGCACTGGATAGTAGGAAGAAATTCTTGACAGAAGACTGGTTGGGCACTGGAACAGCCTTCCAGAGAGGTGATTGCCCATCCCTGGAGGTATTTAAGAAACGTGTAGATGTGGTGCTTCAGGACCTGCTCTAGTGGCAGGCACAGAGGGGGTCAGTTTGTGTTTGTTGATCAATCAGGTATTTAGGGGTTCAGGTATTTAGGTTTTGTGTTGCTGTGGGTCTGGCTGAACTCTGATCTAGCAGGTCCTTTCTAACCAGACCTGTCCTGTGATTCTGTTCAGCAAATGCTGATGTCACTTTTCAAGACTTCAGAAATTAGCCTTCTGAAGTAGTGGTCATCTACTCCACACAGAAGAATTGAAGAAACAAATTGAAATGAACTTTATTTCTCATTGTTAGAAGAATGAAATTAAAACAGACATTCCTGTCACACTCTACTCCGTTGCTGTTAGCACACTCTTCACTTATCTCACTTTCTCTTAACTTTAAATAGAACAAAAATTGTTGTGTCTTCAACATCAAGGTCTATTGGACATGCACTTTAGATTTTTCTCTGTATTATCTGTATTTTTTTCTGTCATATCTAGAAAGCAGACACATAATGAGAAAACCCAATCATCTTTGCAGACTGGCAGCAGGGAAGTTATCACAGAACATTAGGGATTGGAAGGGACCTTGAAACATCATCCAGTCCAATCCCCCTGCCACAGCAGGATCCCCTAGATCCAGTCATTAGGGATTGGAAGGGACCTTGAAAGATCATCCAGTCCAATCCCCCTGCCACAGCAGGATCCCCTAGATCCAGTCATTAGGGATTGGAAGGGACCTTGAAAGATCATCCAGTCCAATCCCCCTGCCACAGCAGGATCCCCTAGATCCAGTCACACAGGAACATATCCCAACATCTCTCTGCTTCCCCAATTATCTTTTCAGGACCTGCCTAGCTTAATCTCTGACTTTCCCCGGTTAAGACCGTAAGCGTGCACATATCCCACCTCTGGTACTATCCATGCAGTTACTGTTCTCCCCTGAAGACCTGGGATCCTTGTACCTGGCAGAGGATTCACCTCACTGCCTGCTCTACAGACAAACAACACCCCTACAGGTTAGCAGCCTGACTTTGAGCAGAGCTACAGTCTTTGTTTCAATCCCTCCGCACAGTTTAATTTACGATTCAAAACAGCCATGGGGAGATGCCTGCTCTGGAGCAGAGGAGGCATTATGCAGGCCACACTTGCTTGTACTGTGGCCAGCAGATCCAGTCCAAGATAAGGACAACAGTACATCAGAAACTGTGTTAACACAAAACCTAATACCCCTCCCGGAGAAAATCTTACAGTCCCCTAAGGTGACACCTACATGTGCAGATCCATTTCTCCTGCACACGTGGCTATTGCTGCTTCAAACAAGGCAGTTACAATCACTTAAAGAAATAAACCCCATGTTTTTCTTTAAGTCAAATCCTGACAACGCATCACAGGAAAAAGCACCAAAACCCCCACTCTTCAGAGGCAGGGCTAAAGCACCGAGTCATTCTGGAGATGCACAGGGTACCCTCGTGGTCCGATGCTCAGAGCAGCACCTCAACAGATCACATAACAGAAATACAAACATTAACCTGCAATGAGGAAGTATCTGAAAGCTTCAGTTTGGAATAACATCTTCTTCCTTGCTCTACAAACACTTTCATCACTTAACTTGTGAAACATACTGCTGGAAGATATTCTGTGGGCTGAAAGCACAAATGGGCTCAAAAGATTAAACAGAAGTCTGGCACAGAACTCCATTAGCTTCTGTACTGAAGCACAGTGACCCTACTATTCAACCTTGTTCTCAGGAAAGCCTAAACCATCTTCTACCAGCAGCAAAAGAGTTATCAGGAGGTAAAAAACAACAGTGTACGTTTAGCCTGTCACAGAATCACAGAGCATTAGGGATTGGAAGGGACCTCGAAGGACCATCCAGTCCAATATACCTGCCAGAGCAGGACCGCCTAGACCAAGTCACACAGGAACACGTCTAGGCAGGTTTCAAATGTCTCCAGAGAAGCAGCCTAAGAGAGTGTCTTTCATATCCCTTCCTTAGTCACCTACCACTGCTGACCACCAGGGAAGGTCCTATGAATCAGATGTATTGCACAGCAGCAACTGCATCCAGGCTGCCAGATGTTCAGTCACATTGAAAAACTCAAGAGACACAAACAAGGCATGAAAACTTAGAGAAACCTCAATGAAAAAGTGTCACAATACCCATTCAGTGGTTCATCTGCTTTACCTGGTGTGAGCTGGAACACAGGAGGTTCCACATCAATATGAGAAGGAACTTCTTCCCAGTGAGGGTGACAGAGCCCTGGAAGGGGCTGCCCAGGGGGGTTGTGGAGTCTCCTTCTCTGGAGGCCTTTTAAAACCCACCTGGACATGTTCCTCTGTGACTTAGTCTAGGTGGTCCTGCTGTGGTGGGGGGATTGGACTGGATGATGTTTGAGGTCCCTTCCAATCCCTAATGATTCTGTGATGTGCAACTTGAAGCTGCAACTCACACTCACAACCCAAGGTACAAAACCTATCAGTAGGAAAAAAGACCTAGAGGCTTTTTAATTGTTACGATGCTACGACAGCTCACTTGAAAGGGCAAGAAACACAGTACCTGTGGTACTGCAGTGAATGACAGACACTGCACAAACTTGTGTGTTTGACTGACAAGCTGAAAAATGAGCCAGTTCAAGACCTTCCAAGGTTACCTGCCAGAGATGACAGAGACTGCAGCACTTGATGGATTTCTCCCTCTGAACTGCAGTGTTCCTGAAAGTCTTTTGTCATTCAGCATTCTTGTTCCTCCTCTTTATTTACATCTTAAAAAGATGCAGATTGATGGATAACAATAACATACAGGAGAGGGAACTAAAAATGTACCACAGTTCATTCCTGTTGTGCTCATTAAGTAGGTATAATTTGAAATCCTAATGATAAGCTATATGTCACTTCTGAGTGCTTGAAGTTCCTTTCCCTCTGCTTCTTTCTTTCCCTTCCCTTCAATTTTGTTTTGTGATTTTACTATCCAAGAGCAAGTGGTGTTCCAGGTGCACTCAACTGGAATTCTGGACATACAGCCCAGTTGCTGTTTGACAGAATCACAGAGCATCAGGGATTGGAAGGGACCTCGAGAGATCACCCAGTCCAACCCCTCTGCCACAGCAGGATCACCCAGACCAAGTCACACAGGAACATGTTCAGGTGGTTTTAAATGTCTCCAGAGAAGGAGACTCCACATCCTCCCTGGGCAGCCCACTCCAGAGCTCTGTCATCCTCACTGGGAAGAAGTTCCTTCTCACACTGAGGTGCTTCCCACATGCTGTCCCATCCTCAACTTCAACTGCGAGGTCACTAAGCTGCTCTAACACCCTCCTGCCTCGGATATGAGCTTCAGTTTTTTCTGGTGTCGCCCTTCAGCAAAGCACGTCCCTTTTGCAGTCCTTGAGAAAGTCCATTCACCTGTACTTACTGAGCACTAAATCCTTAAGGAAATAGTTCCACAGCATTCAAGCACAGGCAGCTTAATGATTTGCCTTTAAAAACCTCCATCAGAGTGACAATATTTTTGGTGCCTATAACACAAATCTGGTGCCTACAACATTCATCTTCCTGTAAATACTGTTCTCCAGAGAGGCACAAACCAAAAGAGACCTGTCAAAGGTCAGTACAGAAGGAGCAGCAGTTGAGCAGAAGGCCAGCAGGTTGGAGACACCCAACACAGGAGGAACAGAAGGAAGAGAGAGAAGCGAGAACGAGAAGACACTAGTGACCAACGTAAGATTTGCTTGGTGAGATGAACAGGCCTGAGAATATTCCCAGATTAACAGAATATTAGGATTGGAAGGGACCTCGAAAGATCATCTCACATCATGGGAGATGAGGCACCAGAAAAGCCTGCGGCAAGGCAAAACATTCAGATTTAATTCCAGAAGATACAACTGCTAGTAAAAACACACTACAGATGTGTGACACAAGTTTTCATGGTGTCTCACAAATTCCATCAGTCAGAAGAAAACCAAAATATTTGCCTTACCCTGAAAAATCAGAAAACATGGCAGATGTATTGAGATCTGAGTTCAGATATCCTTGTGTTCAGATCTGAGGTCAGATGTCCATGTGCTGAGATCTGAGGTCAGATGTCCGTGTGCTGAGATCTGACTGAACTTTGTTTTCTTCTTGCCTCACACAAGCCTGAAGCGATCAGCATGGGAGGTGGGGGATAAGCCCCGTAGAGTAGCTAAGCACCCACACAGCCGCTTCCTTCAACCCTGCTATCAGATGGGTAGAGATAACAGCAGGACCAAGAGAGCAAGAAAACTCCTGGGTCGAGATAAAAACTGTTTAACAAATAAAGGAGAAGTGAAAGAGAAAACCAAAACAAGCAAATAACTCGTCAACTTCTACAGGTGGACTGATGCCCAGCGAGTTCCCAAGCAAAAGCTGGGTAACCCCTCGAAACACCCCTCCCTCTCCAGTTTGTTGTTCGGCATGAAATTATCAGGCACGGGGTATCTCTGGGTTAGTCTGGGTCGTCCACCCAGTTGTGTTGTCCTGTCTCTTGTGTTTGCACCTCTTAATCACTGTGGGGGTAAGGACATGCGAGGCGGCCTTGATGCTGTGCAAACAGAGCTCAGCAAGAGCTGAAAAATCAGGGTGTTATCAGAACTGTTCTGGTCACAAAGACTACAGCACCGTAACAGCTACTACGGAGAGTATTAACTCCATCCCAGCCAGACCCAGGAGGAAAGGAAAGAAAAACGGATGCTCTTCACACAGAATCACGGTTATATCACGGCATGCATCGCACATTTGCTGCAGAATGTGTACAGGAACACTTTAATAAGCCACAAGAGATGACCAACAGCTCAGTGAGGATTCTGGAAACCATCTCCAGATGTGCACTCAGAAAGAAACTTCTGAGCAGAACTGGAGAAAGGGGTGCTTCTCTGGTGAGCAGATCAAGAGAGGTTCTCTTTTCCCTCTGCTCTGCCCTGGTGAGATTGCATCTGGAGTATTGTGTCCAGTTGTGGGCCACTCAGTTCCAGAAGGACACAGAACTGCTGGAGAGAGGACAGTGCAGAGCCTGACAAAGATGATGAAGAGAGTGGAGCATCTCCCTTACAAGGAAAGGCTGAGGGAGCTGGGGCTCTTAAGCTTGAAGAAACAAAGACTAAGGGGTGGCCTCATTAAAGTTGACAAATATGTGAAGGGTGGGTGTCAGGAGGATGGAGCCAGGCTCTGCTCAGTGACATCTAGTGATAGAACAAGGGGCAGTGGGTGTGAACTGGAACAGAGGAGGTNTTGAGATATTATTGTGAACACGGGAGGTTCCACATCAATCTGAGAAGGAACTTCCTCACGGTGAGGGTGACAGAGCCCTGGAAGTGGCTGCCCAGGGGGGTTGTGGAATCTCCTCTGGAGACGTTTCAAACCCACCTGGCCATGTTCCTGTGCAACTTGGTCTAGGTGATCCTGCTGTGGCAGGGGGATTGGGACTAGATCTTTCAAGGTCCCTGCCAATCCCTAACGTTCTGTGATCCTGTGACTCTCTGGAAGGACTAGGTGATCCTGCTGTGGCAGGGGCATAGGACTAGATGATCTTTCCAGGTCCCTTCCAATCCCTAACGATTCTATGACTAACTGTTCAGCGCAATTGTTTCTGCTTCCCCTCCTGATGCACAACCCTCCCCACAGTGTCAGAAACAACATATGGTGATCACTAATCCTGGGCAGTGTAAGACCTCGGAGACTGTCTGAGTGGCAAGTCCCACTTGCCTCAAACACAGCTGTCAAAGGAATGGATTTGGAGACAAACACACCCTGCATGGAACACAGAGCAATCGAAGAAAGGTTTTACTTCCTCAGAGAAGGCCTAAGGAGAACAACACTTGAAACAGGAGGAGTCTAATGAAAGGAATCCCAGGTTTTTCTAATGTCTCTAGAGAGATTTCACAACACACCATGTGCATCAGAAAGAACCACCCTAAGAAATTCCACCCGCTGTGCTCCAACAATATGAACTGACAAGAGAGGTTGGTGAGAGGCTTTAGGCTAAGCTCCAACGAGTCTAATAGCTACCAAGCAGTTGTTATCCCTGAAGTGTGACAGGACTGGGGGGAACACTGCTGTTTCACCCACGACTGGTGTATTGAAGGTGGGAGCAAAGCAAACCTCAGTGCTTTGCTTAATCCCAGTTCTTCCTGCGCTGTATCGTCCTGCACACACAGCTCTGCGAAGACGAGATGCAGACACCAGAAACACTTCAGTGCATTCACCTACACAACTATATTCTCTTACAAGCACTTTGGAGCAAAACATCCATAGGGAAAGATTGTCTCTCACTAGAAAATATTATCCCACGTGGTGATTCACAGGCACAAAGATCATTCACATGGACTAGAACACGAGCATTTCCGATCTGGTGTGAGCTGGCATGTAAAAGAGATCACACGTTTCACACAGCGGTTCCTGCTGTGACTGGAAGGCTCTGCTCAGTGTCATCTAGTCATGGCACAGGGGGCAATGGGTGTGAGCTGGAACAGAAGAGGTTCCACATCAATATGAGAAGGCACTTCTTCACAGTGAGGGTGACAGAGCAGTTGCCCAGAGGGGTTGTGGAGTCTCCTTCTCTGGAGAGGTTTAAAACCCACCTGGGTGTGTTCCCGTGTGACTTGGACTAGGTGATCCTGCTGTGCTGAGGGGATTAGACTAGATGATCTTTCAAGGTCCCTTCCAATCCCTGATGTTCTGTGATACTTATGGTCAAACAGATCATTTCACACTTACCCTGAACAAAAATACTGAATAAACCAACCATGCAAACGGCTAAAACAAAGACCTCCAGAAGGAAAATGCTGTCTTCTCCAAAACAAAAACGGGTTCCTTACCCACAGGACCGACCATTAGGGAAAGCAGAAGACAGTTGTGCTACCAGCACCATCCAGACACCACAGTGGAAACACAAATGACAAGGAAGTAACTAAACCAAACAAATTTGTGTTGCCAACAGAAAGGGCAGGTGATGAAGGAAACCCCTCAGCCACGCCGTGCACTCAGCTTACAGTTCCACAGAACCTCCACTCTTCACAAAGTTCTCAGCAGATTTACTTTTCTCAGGCCCTCCACGTCCCACGAATATTTTCTCTTTGTCCTTTTCTGTTTCTACAGGTTGTTGTAATTTAACGCCACACAGCCTAACGTGACCCAGCCTCCTCTGTGAGCGTCCCCAGCTACTGCAGCTTTATCTGCACAAGATCTCGGGGAGAGCAGTTTTTAAATCCTGAGCCCACTCGTACCCTACACGTTTTATGAGCTTCTACTGTTTCCTCTAACTTAGGCACTACCACTGAAGTTGTTCCTGCACTACTTCCTCAATAAAAGTACTGCTGTGGCTGCTATCCTGTTGTAAGAAAGGTGCAGAAGACACCAAAGATGCTGATGCACTACTCTTCTGTGACACCTGTATCTTAGGACTGCTCTGGCAGGGGGATGGACTAGATGATCTTTCAAGGTCCCTTCCAGTCCCTAATGGTCTGTGATTCTATGGGGGTTTTTATCTGAACCTGTATTTTGTCTACATTTATGTAGTACAGCATGAGTAATTACACAGGTAATCATTTCAGAAGCTCTTACTCTTGTAGTATAGCGCGTGTAACGACACACACAGCCAAACAACACGTTTCAGAGGCTCTTACTCTTGTAGTATGGCGCGTGTAACGACACACACAGCCAAACAACACGTTTCAGAGGCTCTTACTCTTGTAGTATGGCGCGTGTAACGACACACACAGCCAAACAACACGTTTCAGAGGCTCTTACTCTTGTAGTATGGCGCGTGTAACGACACACACAGCTAGAAAACACGTTTCAGAAGCTCTTACTCTTGTAGTATAGCATGTGTAATGACACACACAGCCAAACAACACATTTCAGAGGCTCTTACTCTTGTAGTATAGCGCGTGCAACGACACACACAGCTAGACAGCGCGTTTCAGAGGCTCTTACTCTTGTAGTATAGTGCGTGCAACGACACACACAGCTAAACAACGCGTTTCACAGGCTCTTACTCTTGCACACTAGAGGCACAGAAACCATCTAGTCCGATCCCCCAGCAAGAGCCCGGCCACCTACACCAAGTCACACAGGAACATCTCTTTTCACATCCCCATTGAAAGAGACAACCTCAGCCAATGTGCTTTGAAATACCAGTGACTCAATGTACCCTCTTCCCTACCCTGCAAAAGGAAATACAACTAATTAAAACTTCACCGATCCAGACTGTCTAAGGGACACGAACAATGCCACCATTCCTCCTACTCCTAAAGTCCTTTTCTTCTCTGAAAAGAGCAAATGATGGGTGGTCCAAGTGCGCTGTGGCTCTTTAGAAGTAGGGGGCACGGCAGCCCCCTGCCATCACAAAACCCAGAAAGGTCTTTATCGATACACAAAACATTCCCTCTCTTTAAGAAATAAAAAAGGAAGGACCCACCTGCTCCAGGGCGAATGCCACCAAGCGCGCACTATCACATCTTTGTACTGCATGATGCCGTACCGCCGCGAGTACGTAAAGAACGCACGCCCTCCAGTGCAGGGAACATGTTCCGTGTCCGAAACAAGCCTTCTGCTGCACAGCCCTCGATGCACTTCTGGCACTGTATCACATCACACTGACATAACTACAACAGGAAAAGCTCAGCTCCGCTTCGTCACGCCCTCTCGCTGGAAGTCACTGGCTCAATTAGAAACTCCCTCTCCCTTTTCTGACCCACTTTCATCCTCCCACATTGCTTTCATTGTCCTCTCTCGTTTCCAATCACCGTCAAAAGAGAGTCGGCAGAACCACAACTGCAATTTAGACACGGTCTGCGTCGTATCAGCAGACAGACTTGAAATTACAGAAAGGAAAGGATTTCAGGGCTTTATGGTGGTCTGCACGTCTTTGGAAAGAACTTCACCTGATCTTTATACTTGTACATGACCCTAAAAACCAACAGTCCAGTTCAAAAGAGACATGATTTTAATGCAAATGGAACTCGCATCACTACTTAAGGCAAGAAAGTCAGCAAAGGTGGGTTATTTAAGAAAGTGCCTAAATCCATCTCTGGAGATTTCAGAGAATCACAGGACATTAGGGATTGGAAGGACCTTGAAAGATCAACTAGTCCAATCCCCCCGCCAGAGCAGGGTCCCCTACATCAAGTCAGAGAATCACAGAACATCAGAGATTGAAAGGAACCTTGGAAGACCATCCAGCCCAGTCCCCCTGCCACAGCAGGATCCCCTAGATCAAGTTGCACAGGAACATGTCCAGTTGGGTTTTAAATGTCTCCAGAGAAGGAGACTCCACAACCCCCCTGGGCAGCCCCTGCCAGTGCTCTGTCACCTTCAAAGTCAGCAAAGGCTGGTTATTTAAGGAAGTGCCTAAAGCCATCTCTGGAGTTTTCCCTGGTTTTACTTTTTGCTGTAGGCACCTGCTGCAAGAAGCTACAGCAGCCCAAAGAACTCAAGTACACTGAAGGATTTAAAACTCTTTAGCTGCAAGACAGTGAGACTGAGGGGTGACCTCATTAATGTCGATAAATATGTGAAGGGTAGGTGTCAGGAGGATGGAGCCAGGCTCTGCTCAGTGGCAGAGGACAAGGGGCAATGGGCGTCAGCTGGAACACAGAAAGGTCCACATCAATATGAGAAGGAACTTCTTCCCAGTGAGAGTGACAGAGCCCTGGAAGGGGCTGCCCAGGGAGGCTGTGGAGTCTCCTTCTCTGGAGACGTTTAAAACCCACCTGGATGTGTTCCTGTGTGACTTGGTCTACGGGATCCTGCTGTGGCGGTGGAACTGGACTCAATCTTTCGAGGTTCCTTCCAACCCCTACTGTTCTGCGATTCTGTGAAATACTATCAACTTAAAGGATGCCATTAAACCATTGGAATGGTGCAGAATGCGAGGAACATCAAAGAAATTACTCCATTTATTGAGATCCCTTTATATTCTCTTGCAATTGTTTAGTTTTGATTGACTCCCTCCTTCAAATGTTCAGCGGAAACTGCAGGTCTGCGCACACTTGGCTCAGTAACTGAGTTATCACCTTGAAGAATCAGCATGCCAACAGAATCTCTGTCCCTAAAACACAACATAATTTGGCTCAGCTACTGTAACTGCACAGGGAATGTGCAATAAAAGGCTCCTTAGTTTTATCTTCATCCATTCAAAGCTAAAAAGAGTGATTTCTAGGAAAAAGAAAAGCAAGCGAAGGTAGTTCACAAAACTGATTGCTAAAATAATGGCAAACTGCTAGTCCATAAAACCAGTCTGAAGCATGCCTCTGCACTCACAGCTTTCAGTGGCCACCACTTGCTCAGCATACAGGACCCTCGTTCATCTAGCACCACAGATGCCTCCCTGAATCTCAGTGTGCACATCACCTGTGAACAGGCACTTCACAAGTGAACTCGACTTCCATTCACAACCACGGAGCATGAAGGATCGGAAGGGACCTCAAAAGATCATCTCGTCCAAGTCCCCTGCCATGTCACACAGGAACTAAGAAAGTGATTTGATGTCCCATACTAACGAATAATTTATGTACTGGCAAGCCTTTAGAAAGCAAGCATTTACCTTTTAGGAAATTAAACTCATAGACCTGGTAAGAACAGAGCTACTGAGCAGTAAGTCAGTGCTTTTCACAGCTGCACGTAAGATTTAGTCTGAAGAAGGGTATTTGAGATGCATGAAGAATCAGCTGTAATGGAACTACATCTTTAATTGAAGATGATGATGATGGGAGAACACCTGCCTTATGAGGAAACACTGAGGGAGCTGGTTGTCTTGAGCTTGGAGAAACAAAGACCAAGGGGTGACCTCATTAATGTCGATAAATATGTGATGGGTAGGTGTCAGGAGGATGGAGCCAGGCTCTGCTCAGGGGCATCTACACAAGGGGCAATGGGTGTCAGCTGGAACACAGGAGGTTCCACATCAATATGAGAAGGAACTTCTTCCCAGTGAAGGTGACAGCACTGGAAGGGGCTGCCCAGGGGGGTTGTGGAGTCTCTTTCTCTGAAGACATTTAAAACCCACCTGGACATGTTCCTGTTTGACTGGATGTGTACGTGATCCCGCTAGGGGATTGGACTAGATGATCTTTTGAGGTCCCTCCTAATGTCTACTATTCTGTGATACTGATTCTTACTTCCATCACCTAGTTAGACACCAGATGAATTTTTTAGATGACTATCCTGCCAATACAGGAACCCTGCACTACACTATAGTGGAAGAGCAGAAGATTAACTGAACCTTGCTTTCAACAGCTGAAAGCCTGCAGCATTCAGAGAACAGTTTCCCTTCTCTAAATGTACTTTCCATCCTTAACTGGAAGGTAAGTGTTCCTCTTCTGCAGAGAAGGCATCTTTTAAGAGAAGCAAATAAAGCAGCACAGAAAAGTAAGGCTCATTATTTTCTTTCAGCTGTCACAACTTGCTGAAATGCCAAAGAGAGAAGGTGACACGGTGAATGATTTTGCGAGGAAGTGGCAAAGAACTGTACTGAAGAGAGGAATATTGTCAGAGCCAGCAATAACCAGAAAGGCAAATACCTGTTTCTTCTGAAAGCCTCTTAAAGAGGTAACAGGTTCTTGACTGATCAGCTCCAACCTACCTGCTGCTCTACTGAAGTAACAGGTTAATCACTTGCCTGTGCTTTCCCTTGCTCTATCTATACAGACATCAACAAAGCAGCTCCATTACTACAGCAACTGCTCCCTATCAGCAGAAAAACAAGCCAAGCCGACTAATCTGTCTCTAAGGGGCTTACTGTCCTGCTCCAAGCTCCTCAGCCAGCCTCCCCTGCACCACCTGCACAGCTCAGGCCTCCACAGGGAGCCCGCCAGACCCATCAATCTGTCACATCACTAATACACCGGGAAGCAGGAGATGCAGAGCACTGAACAGGCTGCCCAGTGGGGCTGCAGAGTCTCCTTCTCTGGAGGTGTTTAAAACCTGCTGGGATATGTTCTGTGCGATTTGATCTAGGGGATCCTGTTGTGGTGGGGGGATCAGACTAGATGATCTTTCTAGGGTCCCTTCAAATTCCTCATGTGCTGCAATTCTGCGAGAGAAACCAGCAGCTGCCGTCTGGTCACCTCACAACTTTAAAAGAAGCCAAGAGAGATCACGCAGAAGGAGCAGAGAAGATTGTTTCCTCTTGGGTTGTAACTCTCCATGGGAAGGAGAGGTAAGAAAAGAACCCACAGAAGAACTCTGTAAGGAAAATTACTTGCCCAAAACAAGTTTTAATCATAATTAAGAGATCTTACCATCCTCAGTGAAAGCTTAACTTAGCACAGTTGCAAGACTCTCACCCCAAATGCAGTCAGACCATAACGCAGAATGACAGCCACGTACACTAACATCTCCACGGCTTAAGCAGACCAGCTCTGACAAGTCTTGCTGTGACAGCTGGAAGTGGCCACTGTCTCAACTGCCCTTCCCACCTCTCCGCCAGGTCAGGGTAAGCATACGTGCCTATCCCAGCTGCTCCAGTTCACAGTTGGACTGTGGCTTCACAGCCAGCTGAACTGATCTGTCACCAACAAGCGCAGGGCTTGCCTGCCAGCGTCCCCCGGCTACCTGGCCCTCCCCTACACACCAAAGTCCAGTGTGTGTCAGGCAACTGCACATATGGATTCGAGTCAGTAATCTGCAACACAAACTGACCCCCTCCATGCCTGCCACTAGAGCAGGTCCTGAAGCACCACATCTGCACGTTTCTTAAATACCTCCAGGGATGGGCACTAGACCATCTCCCTGGAAGGCTGTTCCAGTGCCCAACCACTCCTTCTGTAAAGAATTTCTTCCTAATATCCAAGGCAGACCTCCCCTGCCTCAACCTCAGATCATTTCCCCTGATGGTGTCAATAGTTCTTAAGGAGAAGAGGCCAACATCCATCTCTGCAACCTCCTATCAAGTAGAGGGCAATGAGGTCCCCCCCTCAGCCTTCTCTTCTCCAAACTAAACTTGCCCATCTCCCTCAGCCTCTCCTCATATGACTTGTTCTCTAAACCCTCACGAGGTGGTAGCTTTGCTCTGGACATGTTCGAGCATAGAATCATTCAGGTTGGAAGAGACCCTTGGGATCATCAAGTCCAACTATCAAGCCTACTCAGCAAGTTCACCCCTAAACCAGATCCCCCAACAGTACATCCACATGTCTTTTAAGCACATCCAGGGATGGTGACGTCTCAACGTCTTTACTACAGTGAGTGGCCCAGAACTGAGTAGAGTACTCAAGGTGAGGCCTCACAAGGGCTGAGTCCAAGGGCACAGTAACTTCTCCTCTCCTGCTGACCAGGCTATTCCTAATCCAGGGCAGGATTCTGTTGGTCTTCTTGGCCACCTGGGCACACTGCTGGCTGTCCACTGGGCACACTACTGTCATCCTTCAAAATGGAAAATGAAAGCAGTTCCTTACACTCATTGAAAGGACACCAGTGAACTACCACAAGCCTAGTTCTGTGCACCTCATCCCCTCATTCTAGACCCGCAAGGTGATTCACAGATCCCATCAGGTGCACAAGCAGAGAGCAGGTTATCAGCTCACAAGCAGGCTTCCACGCAGGGTGATTTCCCAACTGGCAAATCAAATGAATCTCTCCAGCAGCGCCCGGTGATGACACACGACCCGTGAATACATAGACTTTTAAACAAAGCCGTAGTTGGCACCGACCTGTTTTACAAAATTACAGGCTTTCCTAGATTTCAGATGTTTTCTTATTGCATCACCCAGGAATTACGCGGCTGCACCAACATTAACTGGGCGCAGTTGCAAAACGAGCTGTCGGTGTCCTAGAATTAATCAATCTCCAGTATATTGTTTCGTAATTAAGCTGATGAACACATCATCCAATGAATACAAGAAGAGTGGCAATAAACACAGATCCCAGAAAAGAGACAATTAGAAGGATCTTTCCTAACTTTCTAGGACAGCTACATCATTTGGAGGACGTTCTTCACCGCAGTGGTGGCTAAAGGTCTCCAGCAGGGGAGTATTTGATGTAAACAAATTATTTTAACCTTTAAGGTCACAACTAGACAGCAGAATTAGGAGATACTGCCTCTGCAATTTACAAGTGTTTTAGTAAGATTTAAAAGTTTTGGATCGTGTCTTTTGCTTGGAGAAAAGGAGACCGAGGGGTGGCCTCATAATGTTTAGAAAGATGTGAAGGGTGGGTGTCAGGAGGATGAAGCCAGGCTCTGCTCAGTGGCATCTAATCATAGGACAAGGGGCAGTGGGTGTGAGCTGGAACAGAGGAGGTTCCACATCAATGTGAGAAGGACCTTCTTTCCAAGTGAGGGTGACAGAGCAGTGGAAGGGGCTGCCCAGCAAGGTCATGGAGCCTTCTCCTCTGAAGACATTTAAAACCTGCCTGGATATGTTTGCGCGTGACTGGACCTACATGATCCTGCTGTGGTGGGGGGCTTGGACTAGATGATCTTTTGCTGTCTTCTGCTGTTCCCTCACACTGCTAGTTACTCCTCTTGTGCCCCAACAGCTTGTACAGGGCATTTTTCATAAGAAGAAAATAAAAACCCCACTAAAAGAATCTGCAGAGCGTAAATGCACAGCAGTTATTATTGTCCATTTTTTAAGATGGAAATGGTGTGAATCATAGATAATTCAGGCAGGCTTGGTTTTCAGGTTTGTCAAGTTTGAACTCCACACAGATGCAAATTACTGGCACAACCTCTCCCTGCATTTTAATGAGGAACACAACCTGCGAAGCCAACTCGAAAACATTGGTGGTTCTGAGGCCAGTTGTGCTTGACCCGGGCATTCTAAGTGTTTTAAGGAAGTCGGGGTTTTGGAAAGAAAGTTTTACCCAACAGCATGATCCTGAAGCTACGGCTGCTACAACAGTGGTTCTGCAGAATAATGGCAGCGCTGGCACCAGTTTTTGCGCGAGGATTTTACTGCACGATAAGCATGCCTAAGCAGCACTGCGAGGGCTCCCAGCTGCTGAGCTCTGCACCCACCCTCTTTTGAAAACATTGTCTCATCCTTTCAAGCACATTCAGGCCAGAAGGGAAAGTAAATTGTCAAAACTCTTCTGAGGTACTAAACAACCAAATTTAAAAAGTCATTTCACTTAGCAGCTCAAATGTACCCTGGATGCTTTAAAAATGAGTGAGAATGTCTGACTGCCAGGCACACAGTGTGTGGAGGACTCATCAACAGGGAGTTGATTAGAGCAGAACATTAGAGATTAGAAGGGACCTTGAAAGACCATCCAGCCCAATCCCCCTGCCAGAGCAGCATCACCTAGATCAAGTCACATAGAAAGATGGCCAGGTGGGTTTTAAATGTCTCCACAATCCCCCTGAGCAGCCCCTTCCAGGGCTCTGTCACCCTCACCATGAAGAAGCTCCTTCTCACACTGATGTGGAACCTCCTCTGTTCCAGCTCACACCCTGTGCCCCTTGGCCTGTCACTAGATGCTACTGAGCCGAGCCTGGCTCCATCCTCCTGACACCTACCTTTCACATATTTATCAACATTTATGCGGTCACCCCTCGGTCTTGTTTCTCCAAGCGCAAGAGACACAGCTCCCTCAGCCTTTCCTCATCAGGGTGATGCTCCACTCCTTTCATAATCTTCGTGACTCTGCGCTGGACTCTCTCCAGCAGCTCCGTGTCCTTCTGGAACTGAGGGGCCAAGAACTGGACACAAATTCCAGTTGCAGTCTCACCGGGGCAGAGTAGAGCGGCAGGAGAACCTTTCTCAATCTACTAACCATCCCTTCTGATGGTGCTGGCTGTCTTGGCCACCAGGGCCCATTGCTGGCTCTTGCTGGCCAGACTGGGCTCTCCAAGACAAATGGGAGAACCATGGACCATTTCAGAGTTCAGCAATCAGACAGATACGCTCAATTACAATACGCAGCTGTCTGCACAGCCAAGA
This sequence comes from Rhinopomastus cyanomelas, assembly GCA_013400115.1. NCBI lineage: Eukaryota > Metazoa > Chordata > Aves > Bucerotiformes > Rhinopomastidae > Rhinopomastus > Rhinopomastus cyanomelas. The sequence goes on along the minus strand of VXBP01006534.1, from coordinate 309,609 downwards.
GACACGAGTACAGAAGGTCTCGTTCTACAGAAAGTTACAGAATGATCTATATTAGAAGCTCTGGTTTAGAGTTCAGTGTTTTAGAGAGGTGATTATCTTTTCTTCCAAGGCATTAATGGGTTCTGGAAGATGTAGACTCATGTGTAGAGAGCTGCCTTAGTATTCTACTAACAGCTAAAAGTCCTTCATTGCTTTAGTCTCACAGATTGCTATGAAATGAAGCTTATGCTATAAAACTGGCCAGCCATCCTTACAATAACCTTGGAAGTCATCTATCAGTTTAGAAAGAAGAAAAGACGCTTCCGTTTGTATGGGTTTTATGGAGAATGGAGGCTGGACAGGCCTTCCCAAAGGTCTGGAAAGCAGGACTTGCACATGATGTTCTGTTTCACAGCTACTCAAGCTACACCGTGCCCATTAGGCATGAGGGAGCTCATGGGGCCGTCCCCTAAGTTTTCTTCACAATACAGGGCGCTGAGGTGCTGGAACAGGTTGCCCAAGGCAGTTGTGGCTGCCCCATCCCCAGCAGTGCTGAAGGGCAGGTTGGCTGGGGCCCTGAGGAACCTGCCCTAGAGAAGGGATCCCCTACCTGTGCAAGAAGGCTGGAACTAGACAATCTTTAAGGTCCCTTCCAACTCCAGACATAAGAAACATACAAACTGTCTGCTCTACAGTTAGACCACAAGCAGAGGGTCTCCAGAATGTGTAGTGACAACAGTAAGTTACTAAATGTAGCTTAACTTTTGAGTTACACACAACTTTAGGGCCCAAATTGAGGCACAATTTCCAACAGTGTGTTGCACACTCAGTTTCCTTATGACTGAAAACACTCCTGAACAGGGATTAAATCAGGGTATGTTTACTGTTCTGAAGAAAGCCTAAGAAAACATTCTGATGACTTAAACACCAGAAAAGGGGATCACTCACTGACTTCCCCCCCCAAGTGGTTCACAGGTTGTCTGCAATGGTTTTGGGAGCCAGGCTCCCCACCACATGATATAATGGGGGCTTGCTCTTTAAATAGGTGGCATTGCGATGGGGCCAGAGGGAGAACTGGTGGATGGTTTCTACGCTGAGAAGGGTGGTGGGAGAAGTGAAACGTGAGCAGCAGGTTTGGAAGCCCAAGGTGTTTTTCAGTTCTGTATTTTTTTCTACGTACAGAGGAAATTCCCTTGTGGGGAGAAAGACAACTTCCCTAGAGCTAAATACCAGAACACGTGTAAAAGAGAAAAGCCATTCCATGTTACCATACCTTCACAAAACACAAAGAATCAGACAAAAGCTTCAATATTGAGAAATATTTTCCCTCCTTCCAAACTTATTAAGACGAGTCTTTGCATTAATACCAAATTCAAGAGAATCAACAGGCAGAAGAGGATTATGATGCCTAAATACACCCCCCACCCCTCATCATCTACATGTAGAGAGTACGTTCTGCTCCCTAACCCAGGCTACAGGACAGATGTGACACTGAGGAAGAGCTCTGCTACAGAACAGGGATGCATTAGATGCACAAGGGAATTCCAAGTCCAAGGACTGGACTAGATGATCTTTCGAGGTCCCTTTCAATCTCTAATGATTCTATGATTCTCACTCATCAGTCTCACAGGCTCACTCCACTCAGAAGTAAAACTCAGCTCCAAGCCAGTTTCATAGTGGAGGACAACTGAAAAGGCTGCAAACCGCACGGTTCAGAAGCTGACCTGAGTGCTGCAACAGGTACACACATCCAGACATCTGCCACGTGTGGTATGATAACAGAAATGCTTATTAAGAAAATTAACTCCAAACAGTAAGGGAAAGCATCACAAATATCTACTAGTTAAGAACTTGCTTTGTGGAAAGCTAATTTAAATAAATAAGAGTCTGCTCCTCCGGCAGGAGGGTTGGACCTAGATGATCTTTCAAGGTCCCTTCCAAACCCTAACAATCTGTGGTTCTGTGTGTGATCTCAGGGTCCAAAGCAGTTTTGCTTTGGTACAGCCCTGCCATCAGGTAAGAAAAAGATCTTACTTTATTTTGTAGAAAAAGCCATAGATCCAGAGGAAGGGTTTTTCTGCAGGGTTGTACGGGTTTGTTTTGTCTCATTTAAGCTTTTTGTTTTGCCAAGGGAAGGATTTTCTACTTTTCCCCAGAGAGTTGCAACTACAAAGTGTGAGAGCCTTCAGGAAACCTTTTCCTTAACTACACAATGCTGTGAGAGGCACCCGACATCTGCTCCTCTTAATAGTGACAAGATCTGCTCAACAGTGCCAGCACACTTTGGGACAAATGAAAAGGACACTCACCAGCAGGGCACCACTGTTCTTAGAATCATAGAAGCATTAGGGATTGGAAGGGACCCCAAAAGATCATCTAGTCCAGTCTCCCCGCCACAGCAGGGTCACTTCAATGGAGATCACTGGAGATTCACTTCCAGGCTCTCACCACTCTCACGGTGAAGAACTTCCTCCTCACACCCAGTCTAAATCTACCCATCCCCAGCTTTGCTCCATTTCCCCTAGTCCTGTCTTAATACACAAGAACTACAGAGAGGTCCCACCAGCTTCAGCTATCCAGTTAGCTCCAGTTTGTCCCTTCAGGTCTGCCAGAGCTCCTGTTGAAGGGGCTCACTGAACCCACATGCTACCAACAGATCTATTTTGCAAGCAGAAAGAGTTATAGAAGACAAATACAGGCTGCTTACAGGAAGGACACTGTGTCAACACAAGAGCGCTCAAGATGTTTTCATCAGCTACAGGTAACTCTGGAGACGTTCCTGTGTGACTTGGTCTAGGTGATCCTGCTGTGGCAGGGGGATTCCACTAGATCTTTCGAGATCCCTCCCAATCTCTAACCTTCTGTGACACTAGAAAACAGACAGAACAAGGAATCATGAACTGGGACAGAAAAGCAAAAACAAGTGGCTGCCTCAGGCAGAAGAAAAAGGTAGTGGATTCCATTACAGATTACTTGGCAAAAGAGAAGCTGATAAATGACTCAACTCGTAGGAGAACAACACGAAGCTGCTTTTGGCTTCCGAAATAGAGAAAGCAGCTGAAAAAAGGAAGAGGCCACAAGCAAAAGAAGCAAGGAAGATCTGGGACAAAGCTCAAGTGTTTGCTTCCTGTTTCTCCAACTACAGTCTTGTGTTACATGACTGAATATTTGAAGGCTTCTTTTACCATACCAGAGATTGAAGGCTTCTCTTATCAAATGAGAAAGGTAGCACACACTGAGCTTCAGCGGCTGGAACTATGATTCAGTTCTGATATCCAAAGGACAAGCCAATATGACTTCTCAATTCCTGTTGCAAAACAAAGGCAGGTGGGAGGGAGAAGCAGTGCGCTAGCCAAAGGGTTGTGCGAGCTGGTTAATCACTGAGAAGCAAACTGAGAGTCAAACTTGAAAGAAAAAGTGCACGGGTGTCACACTTCTGTTTCAGGGGATCTTGGTTTTAACCTTTCGATACATCCCTTCAGTGACGCAGCAGCAGCAAAGTTCATTACAAGTGTATTTTAAGATGTCTAAACTACTGGAGCTGCCTTCTCTGATGAGAATCACAATGTAGGGGAGAACCATTTTAATCAAACCGGTAGGTTTCATCCCAGTATGAAAATTACTTCTCTAAGGTTCTGATAAGACAGAAAAGAAAATCTAATCATGGAATCATTCGGGTTGGAAAAAACCCTTGGGATCAGAGTCCAACCATCAATCCTACACTAGTTGATGCGGAAGGCAACAGGCAACACGCGCTCTTCTAGCCATCTTATGTTAGGAGAAGCTTTCTGTAAATATTAATTCAGGTTGCCTAACAAGCTGTATAAGAACCTGAAGCACCCACATCCCCCCTCTCCCTTTGTGGGCAATCTTTATTTACAGAATTTAGCTTTCAAAACCTGGTCTCTGCTTCCCTTTGTTTGCTTTCGTCACTTTGAAAACAATCCTTTCTCCCAGTTCTGTTTCTTTAGAAATGAACCATGCTAGCAGGAACAAAGTGTCCTGTTTCTTCGCCGCTTTCAATGCACTCCCTGCAAAGACACAGCAACAGACTGCCGTCTCTGAATTCAAAGTTCCACTTCACTTGTCCTTCTTGAAGTAGCAAAAGGATGGCAAAATAGTAGTAGCTCCCCCATAGGCTAAGACGGTGAAGATGCCATGAGAGGGGATCCCAGTGGCCTTGCTCTGCCAGGGAGATCATACTAGATGATCGTTCAAGGTCCCTTCCAATCCCTAATGTACTGTGATACCTATGGGCGCGTGAGGTCTGGGCATCAAGAGGGGAGGGATGACCTCTTCAGTTGTGTCCTGGGATAGGATGAGGGGCAGTGGATTCAGGCTCAAGCACGGGACATTCCACCTTGGTGTAAGGAGGAACGTCTTTATTGTGGGGGTGCCAGAGCCTGGAATGGACTCCCCTCAGAGGTTGGGGAGTCTCAGTCTCTGGAGATTTTCTGGTCCTGTCTGGATGCATTTCTGAGTGATCTGCCCTAGGTTTGGTCCTGCTCTGGCAAGGGAGTTGGACTCTGTGATCTTCAGAGGTCCCTTCCAACCCCTGTGATTCTGTGACTTGGAATCCAACGCCCAGAAGCACAGAGGGAAACTTGTACCAAGTTAAGAAATCTCATCTCCACAGATATAATACTCACCGCTACCTAACAACTTCTGGCCAGCAGTAACTCCATTGCTTTGTTTGGTTTCTTTCTTTTCTAAGAATGGTTCTAACACCAAAAAAAAGGATAAAGTTTCAAACTTAAAACAACTTTCATCTCTATGGAAAAGTGACAAGGGGTTCCCTGAAAGGTCTGTACTGAGACCAGTGCTCTTTAATGTTTTCATCAACTACAGCAGGATCGAGAGCACATCTGCGGACAACACCAAGCTGTGTGGGGTACTTGACATAGCCGAGGGTCACGGTACCATCCGGAGGGACTTGGACAAGCAGGCCCATGTCCACGTCACGAGGGTTCATCAAGGCCAAGTTCAAGGGCCTGCACCCAGGTCAGGGCAATCAATACAGGCTGGGAGATGACGGGGTGACAGCAGCTCGGCCGAAGGACTTGTGGGTATCAGGCATGAAAAACTGAGTATAAGTCAGCAATGTTCCTACAGCCTGGGCTTCACCAGAAAGCCAGCAAGTCGAAGCAGGTGATCCTGCCGCTATATTTTGCTCTGGTTAGACCCCCACCTGCAGTACTGTGCTCAACTCTGGAGTCCTCAGCACAAGGAGGACAAGAACCTGTTGGAGAAGATCCAAAGGATCTTCTGCAAAAATGACTGAGCAATGAAACACCTTCCCTCTGAGAGCAGGCTGAAAGAATTGGGGTTGTTCAAACTGGAGAATACTCCATAGAGACTTTATGGCCACCTTCCAATACTTAAAGGAGACCTATGAGAAAGGCAAGGACAGTCTTTGCAGCAAGGCCTGTTGCAACAGGCAAGGCGTAGCAGCTTTAAACTGAAGGAGGTTTAGACTAGACATACCCAAGAGATGTCTTACAATGAGGGTGGTGAAACACTACATCAGGTTGCTCAGAGAGCAGGCACCCCACCTCTGGAAACATTCAAGGTCAGGCTGCCCAGAGCTCCATCCAACCTATCTCCTTTAAGACAAGCCTGCTCCCCACAGGCGCGTTGGACTAGATGACCTTTACAAGGTTCCTTCCAATCCCAACTCATCTATGACTCTGATTGTGCATGCAGATAGAGCAGCTACTAGACAAAATCCCCACAGTTATCTGTGCAGCCCAAAGAAAGAGTTGTCCTGTACTTTCCAACAGCCTTGAACACTCACAGATGACTGCAGGCAGCGGGTCCACTTTCCCTTTGCTGCCATTTGGTGATATCTCACTTCAGCTGCGAGTAAAAAGTCTCTGTAAGGTCTTTTTTAAACACTATTTCATAACAACTGCTGTATTTTGCCAGTTGGCTATTGGGAAATGCAGGTATTTTGCCCGCTGCAAAGCAAAAGGCAGAAGGCTCTGACGTTTGCTTTAGCGTAGTTCTGGTGTTTGTTTTAACACAGTTCTCGGTATTTTGAAAGTGCTGCTTATCTAAACGTAAGCACTGCAAACACAAATCGCGTTCGCACACAACTGAACACAAATCTGGCCAACGTCTGCGCTATCAATTAATGCAGACGTTGGAGTCGGTCTCTGTGCCTTACGGTTCCCAGTTCTGACAGCAAACACAGTACTTCGGGTGTGGAGAACTCCCTGTCCACTGCAGTGCTGGAGAGAGTCGAGCGCAGAGACGATGGAGGGAGTGGAGCATCTCCCTGATGAGGAAAGGCTGAGGGAGCTGGGACGCTTGAGCTGGGAGAAAAGGAGACTGAGGGGTGACTCCATGGATGTTGATAAATATTTATGTGCTAAAGAGTCAGGTTTGATAATTTTCTTTGTGGTGATAGATATGTGAAGGGTGGGTGTCAGGAGGATGGAGCCAGGCTCTGCTCAGAGGCATCTAATGATGGGACAAGGGGCACTGGGTGTCAGCTGGAACAGAGGAGGTTCCACATCATTGTGAGAAGGAACTTCTCCACGGTGAGGGTGACAGAGCCCTGGAAGGGGCTGCCCAGGGGGGTTGTGGAGTCTCCTTCCCTGCTGACGTTTAAAACCCGCCTGGACGTGCTCCTGTGTGATTGGATCTAGGGGATCCTGCTGTGGCAGGGGGACTTCACTAGATGATCTTTCCAGGTCCCTTCCAATGTCCTGTGATTCTCCACCTCTCCATAATGTACACTTCCATCACTCTTGCTGACAAACTAAGCAGCACATCCACCTTCATAATTAACAGCAAAAAAATTAATAATTGGAAGCCACTCTGGTTAATTTAATACTTATACAAAAACCTCTCCAAACTTTGCATCGTTATTAGGATTCAGGGTGGTGACAGATCACTGGAAGGGGCTGCCCAGGGAGGTTGTGGAGTCTCCTTGTCTGGAGATGTTTAAAACCCGCCTGGACTTGGTCTAGGTGGTCCTGCTCTAGCAGGGGGATCAGACGAGGTCCTTCCAATCCCTAACGTTCTGTGATCATCTGTGCCAAGGTGTTCACAATGCATCAAGCACACGATGAGAGTTTTCCAAAGACAATCGATCCCGAACACTTTTGATTAACTGCTCTGCAGAGCTTATTAATGAAAGATTTGTAACGTAGATATAAACAAACCCAAACCAGCCAGGCAATACTACAACAGGAAAAAAACAAAAAAGGAATGCAAGAAAAAAAAAATAATCACCAGATCAACTCCCCAGGACTCAGTGCTGGCAAAAAAGTGCTGAACAGCAGAAGGAAAAAAAATAGTTGGCCAGAAAAACACTTGGCCAGAAGAGCCATGTCCAAAATAGTTTTGCTATATCCCACTCACTTCTGGAAGATATTACATTATTAAGGATTTTACAAGTCATCACTGTATATCTACTATAAAAACGAAGCGTGAAAATAAACACACACATGCAGAATAGCACCAGCCTTTCAATAAAGCTTTTTCTTTCCTGAATTCTTAAGCTCACTACTGAAGCCAGAGGTGGCTCGCTGGTTTTGAAAGTGGTAAAATGCTTTTAATTTAAAAAAAATACCCACAGAGAATCATTTCTTCAGTAGTATAGAGACATGCCCAGAGAACACTGCAGCCCTACTTCATTTTGATTCGCATTTATCCACCGGTGATGCCCTATGTATTGCTTTTAAGCCTCAGTTATGTCCACACAGCATCAGAGAGTCACAGAACATTAGGGATTGGAAGGGACCTCGAAAGATCATCCAGCCTGGACTGGACACAGCAGGATCATATAGATCCAGTCAGAAAGGAACATATCCAGGAGGGTTTTAAGCGTCTCCAGAGGAGGAGGCTCCACAGCCCGCCCTGGGCAGCCCCTTCCAGTGTAGAGAAAGAAGCCAAGGTGCCACCTGTCAAAACCCAGCAAGCTCTGAATAATGAATGGCCCACAACCACATAGAGCAACCAGAACCCAAACAGGAGGCAGCGATTCTGTTTCCATCTCTCAGCGGACTCTCTGCTTGACCCTGGCAAGTCACTGCTTTTCACGCTTTTCTCATTCAGGACATGAAGGGCTCTTATAGCTGGAACAACAAAATATCTGAGTAAGTTTAATTTTTATTTACTCCTTTCCAACCCTTCTACAGTGGCTTAAACACAGAGTGAGCACAAACACCTCTGATTCTCTAGAGCAGGGGTCCTCAAACTTTTTAAACAGGGGGCCAGTTGTTTGTCCCTCAGACAGAGTCAAGGGCAGGCTATAGTTTGTGCTGCCTAGCGTGTCCTGCCTGGGAGCTGGAGGGAAGGAGGGAGAGACAGGGGAGCCGCCCAGCTCCTCAGCCCGGCCGCGCAGTCGGCAGGAAGTCATCTGCAGCTGGTCGGTTATTCCCCCCTCAGCCCTGCTGTAAATACCGGTGGGCCGCATTGGAGACCCTGGGTTTGAGGACCTCTGCTCTAGACCTTCACTTGAAAGTTCCCTTTACACAAGATGGATGGTGAGAACAGCACGCTGCCGTGGCGGGGGGGGGATTGGACTGGATGGTCTTTTGAGGTCCCTTCCAGTCCCCAATGTTTTGAGATTCTGTGAACAGCAGTCCATTATCAGAGGACCCTCTACACACTCTGTATCAAAAATTGATAAGAGCTTAGTTTAACAAATTCTTCTGCTAGGCAAACACATTTAACCTGATTGTCTACAGCGCCAGCAACTAATCCACAGCTTGCAAAACAAACAGTGCCTGCGAGATACTCTGCCACTGCTCTCAGACACAATTAAATTACAGAGTTAAGGTAAGCGCTGCCAGGAAAAGGAAAGCAGGATATTGCCTAGAGACTATCTTTGTATGCTCCGTGCCATTGCTACGGTCCAGCAAAAACTAGGGACCAGCACTTCACACAACTCAACTCCCTCTCCAGGGCTTGGAAAATTCTGAATTTCATGGCTGCCTGATCAAGTTTCATCCTGATACCAAGTTTCCTGGTAGTGTCCCAAAGCACCGCACACTGGAAATGCACTGCAAGTCTAGCTCTGAAAAAAACACGGTGCAGATGACATGTTCTACAGACCAAGCCATGTTATAAAAATACCAGAAGAAAGACTATTTCTCTGGCACATACAGAGAAACGTCTACATACGTCTGTACCATATAACGAGAAAGTTATACGTGTTCATTCTGCTACTCACATAACTATAAATAATTAGATTAACAACACTGACTAGGGCCCACTGGAATATAGACCCTTGAATCGCACCTACCAGAAGCAGAAACGTGAAATTAAATGAAGTAACAGGTGTCACCACACAGAGAGCAGTCAAAAATAACCACGTGCCCAGACAGCTTGCTGCCTATTGCTGTAGTTCTGGATTTTGAATAATACTTGTTAAAAGGCACTTCTGAGGTCCCTTCCAATCCCTAATGTTCTGTGACTCTGTGACTGTGACTTCATCCCAGTTGCAATGACATTATCAGTTTTGCTCCTGAATGAGGAACAAACGAGGGAAAGTAATGCTTTAACAAAACCACCTTAATATCTTCATAGAAGCAAAGAACATTAGGGATTGGAAGGGACCTTGAGAGATCATCCAGTCCAATCCCCCTGCCAGAGTAGGATCCCCTAGATCCAGTTGCACAGGAACATGTCTAGATGGGTTTTAAATGTCTCCACAGAAGGAGACTCCACAACCACCCTGGGCAGCTTGTTCCAGTGCTCTGTCACCCTCACTATGAAGACGTTCCTTCCCATATTGATGTGGAACCTCCTATGTTCCAACTCAAACCCACTGCCTAGCTCCATCCTCCTGACACCCACCCTTCACATATTTATCAACATTAATGGGGTCAGCCCTCAGTCTCCTTTTTTCCAAGCTCAAGAGACCCAGCTCCCTCAGCCTTCCTCATCAGAGAGATGTTCCACTCCATCATCTTCATGGCTCTGGACTCTCTTCACATTTTCCAAGAAATAAAAACAACTTTACTCAAATAGGACTTCAACAAAAAAAAGGGCAGAGTACTGTAGAAAGAATAAATCATATTACTTCAGACACACTTCAACAAAAGCAGCACAGAGTGCTTCAGAAAGAATCAATCATGCTCCTGAAGCATGTCAGCATATCGCTCATCAGATTAATTAAAGCAGCAAACACTACAGTGATCATATGTTACCAGAAAACTCTACAGATCAGTTAAGCTCTGAAAAATTCTAAAACATACAAAATAGGACACAAAACTGTGTTTATCTTTGTTATGTTTATCTATGTTATGGTTTGGAAGCTGGTCTCTTCTCAAACGCAGGGCCGTCCACTGTAAGGCTATAAAACTGAGACACTGTACACACTGATCCTCTAAATTCTATCTTTCCTTGGTAAAATGTATAAATAGAATCAGAGAACATTAGGGATTGGATTGTGTAGTCCAACGGCTGCAAGCACGTAGCCTGTGGACTTCCAGGCAAATAAAGCTTGAAGCCACATGATCATCTAGCACCATCTGGTTAAGAAATCTCCAGTGGAAGAGTATGAGGTGTTTTCCCAAAAATGAAGTTATTTTAAGTACTATATATATTTTAAGTACTACACATAGGCTCTGAAGAGTGGTCTGTGATGTCACACACAGGCAACCAACAGAAGTTTCTCCAGGTTGTAAAGACAGCCTCACTTTTTTCTTTTAAAAAGGTAGCAACCACAAAAAACACTACAATTAGAAGAGCACCACAACACAAGTAGAACCCCAGGAAATGAGATAATGTCAAACTCTAAGTTTAGTGCTAACTCTAGGACCCGGTAAGATTATAATGATATGGAAATTGCTACTTTCTACTAATAATTTTCAAAGAAATTTATTGGCTCTTTCTTTTTTTGATTGTTTTTTATGACAAGGGGCAGTGGGTGTGAGCTGGAACACAGAAGGTTCCACATCAATAGGAGAAGGAACTTCTCCACAGTGAGGGTGACAGAGCCCTGGCAGGGGCTGCCCAGGGAGGTTGTGGAGTCTCCTTCTCTGGAGATGTTTAAAACCTGCCTGGACGTGTTCCTGTGTGACTTGGTCTATTTGATCCTGCTGTGGCGGGGGGATTGGACTAGATAATCTTTCAAGGTCCCTTCCAATCCCTAATATTCTGGGATTCTGCACTGAGTGTGGCTTTTACAAATCTTAAACAGCAATTTTTCTCTTGTTTTATCCCAAAAGGGATGCAGTATAGAAGATACTTGCTGCACCCTACCAGTAGCCTTCCCCCAAAATGAGCTACTCGCTATAAAGCCTTATGTTTCAAATCGTTGCTCATGAAGGTTCCACAGGTCTTTTAAGATGATTCTAAGATGATCTTAGAATCATAGAATCATTAGGGATTCAAAGGGATCCAGAAAGATCATCTAGTCCAATGCCCCTGCCACAGCAGGATGCTTATAAGCACCTATAGGCTACTTTATCTTCTTCTGACATTCTTTTTCAATACAGAGATTGCTTAAGTCGAAGCTAATGAAAAGCCTCCCCAGAATGAATTATTACTGCAAAGTGTCAATTAGGAAGTCAGAAAAGAGAAGCTGCTTCTCATTCACAAACCCACGGTCACGCAAGCAACTCACAGTACGGAAGGGCACGCTTAAAAGAGGTCTCTGCAAAGAGATACTGTCTTAGCAAGCAGAAAAAACCCCACACTTACTACATGTAGTAAAAGAGCCTACAGCTTACTCCTGGAGAAATCCAGCTATAAAAAAGATCACACTCAGAATTTCTTTGTGCTCTGTGTCAACCAGAGTGAGACGGAAGTGACAAAGAGCTACTTTATACCATGAATAAGCAATGAAAGCACATAAAATCCAAATCAGGAGTTTAACTTCATAAAGCTGCTCGTACTGAAACTACAAGAAGGTTAAAGGAGTATTTGCAAGCGTCTCAAAAGCCTCTTTCAAGAGCACAGCGCTCACAAAGATTTTCCAATAGCCCGACTGAAGACACGGATGTGCTCCTTGACAATGATTTAAATGTTAGTCACACAAAACCATCTACTCATTTGACTGTAAACGAGTTTTTCCAAGCCTTTAACACTCATCGTGTGCACACACAATAGCTGTAGTTAAGCCATTACTCAAATCACCACGTTTAAACCTCCAGCGACAGTAAAAACCGTAGCCTGAAGATCCCATCCTTCAGTTCTACTCCCATAGTGTATATCATCATATCCACTCCTTGAGCTTCACTGAAACTGCTCTCAGCAACACCTCTGGCAGCCTAACCTGTGATGTCTCACAATCTACCTGCATTTCTTACCTTCCTGCACCTCTCAATCACACAGGACTACCAGTAAAGCTTCTTGTCTGGAAATATTCCCCCTGGTTTCCTCGGTGTTGTTGCTCTCATTCTAATTGTTCTTTCACTGGGGCTTCTGTTAGTCCCAACACTCTCCTCTCATTCAGCTGGACCACTTTGTGGATAATTGACTAGGTTTCTGTCCTGCTTCCCTTTCCATTCCCCTTCACTTTACCCAGGGCCAAGATTCAAATACAGGTATCAACTCCGTGTCAGGAGGATGGAGCCAGGCTCTGCTCAGCAGCAGCTAATGATAGGACAAGGGACAACGGGTGTGAGCTGGAACAGAGGAGGTTATATGAGAAGGAACTTCTTCACAGTGAGGGTGACAAAGCCCTGGAAGGGGCTGCCCAGGGGAATTGTGGAGTCTCCTTCTCTGGAGACATTTAAAACCCATTTGGACATGTTCCTGTGCAACTTGGTCTAGGGGATCCTGCTGTGGCAAGGGGACTGGACTGGATGATCTTCTGAGGTGCCTTCCAATCCCTAATGTTCTGTGATTCTGGTAAGCAGAAACACACTTTCCACCCTCCTGTGCTTGCCCAACACCTCAGTCTGCACCTCTCTCTACACATACACCTCACATCTCATAGACAAAACACAAGTCCTATTCCATCATTGCTTCAGCCTCCTTTCCACCACTGAGAGTCAACGTTCAGGACTCAAGCACCAGCCCTCAAACCATGGCTCTCTACAGACCCTAGAAAGGGCATGGTTTTGACACCCCGGCAATGCCCACATCGCCGAGCTATGACGTTAGAGGCTTATGTTTTATCCTGCGACCACAGCCGTTCACATCTGAAATAGTGAAGCATCGTCTATCACCCTCTTCCAAAATCCAGAGCTGACCATGCCCCATTTATTTGGAACATTCCTCTCTAGGTAGTGTTTTGAGCCTAAGGTCAGATCACACAAGTCTCCTGTCTTGGAACAGGTTGCCCAAGGAAGTTGTGGCTGCCCTATGCCAGTGTTCAAGGCCAGGTTGGTGAGAGCTTGAGTAATCTGTTCTAGTGAAGGGGTGTCTGCCTATGCAGGGACGTTGGATCAACATGATATTTACAGTCCCTTCCAACTCTAGGCATTCCATGATCTCTTGAGCCACATCTACTTCAAGAGCACCTCCTCACTTCAAGACCCTTATGGGTAAATGTTCTCATCCTAATTTGACTAATCAGGATGTAGATGAGGTTAAGGTGTCAGCAACCTGTTGTATTTTCATCTCTTAATTCCTCTTCTGTTGCCCTCATGGTTGGGTGAGCTCCACAAAGCAGTACCACCTTCCTCTAAAAACCTCCTACAAGTGTTTCCATAGTTCTCACTAACAACAAACAAACAAATGGACCAGATGGCTGCCACACCTCGACCACTAACACTGCACCCACAGCAAACATTCTCTTGTCTCATCACAAATCTGATGCATCGTCTTCTTACCAATAAATCATTAAGTATTTTAGGTCAGGAAACTCCTCTTAACCACAGAACTTTGGGATGACTAATTCAGACACAGTAAGAACCTAGAAGAGTGTTAGTAAAACCATCTTCTGCTTTACCCTGCATATGGAAAACACATCGTACTAGCGATAACCTCGACCATCTACTCTTCTCTAGCTTGTGAGCCGCCACCACAGAGCTTATCAAGATCAACTAGTCAAGTACTCTAACCTAGCACTTACTACTTCCACCTACCCTTTCTAAACTCTGTTCATGTTCTCTGGCCTTTTGCAAGGTTGCTTTTTGTTTTGCAACAGCTCCTGGCATTATTTTCTAGTCATTTAGAGACCAGACTGTCGTAGGCAACAGACACAACACGACTGCATATTTTACATCATTTTAAAATGACACTATGAAGTTGTTAGGATTAGAAATTCTCTCTGTCCTATAATTGCTCTAGGCCTAGCCTTTTCAAACTACTTGAGGCCTAAGGGTAGTTCTGGATCAGCAATTACTGAAAACAAAGTGTTCTGCTCTCAAAATGTGCTTCTCCAATTAATAACATCTTCATTATTTTTGACAACTTTAAATTATGAATTTCCTTGCCCAGGGTGGGTTGTGGAGTCTCTTACTCTGGAGAAAGTTTTAAAGCCCACCTGGATATGTTCCTGGGAGACTTGGTCTAGGTGGTCCCGCTGTGGCAGGGGGATTGGATTGGATGATGTTTCGAGGGCCTTTCCAACCCGTAATGCTCTGTGATTCCCCAAATCATTCACAAGCAAAACTAAAAACACTCCACCAAACTCCAAAATACTCTCATCATCCCAGTCAGAAAATGACTCACTTCATTTTAAATAACAGTTGAAATGGTTGGTGGTTAATTTTCCAGTTTATTTGTACATTTCTGTCTACTTTCTCATTACACCTAGTTCTGCCACTGAGCAATTCCGCTTCAGTCCTACCGTACATATGAGCAATTCTGATCAAGATCACAGAATCATAGAACTTTAGAGACTGGAAGGGGCCTCAAAAGATCCTCCAGTCCAATCCCCCTGCCACAGCAGGATCACCTAGATCAAGTCGCACGGGAACGTATCCAGGCAGGTTTTAAACACCCCCAGAGAAGGTGATTCCATAATTCCCCTGGGCAGCCCCTTCCAGGGCTCTGTCAGCCTCACTATGAAGAAGTTCCTTCCCATATTTATGTGGAACCTCCTGGGTTCCAGCTTGCACTCATTGCCCCTTGTCCTATCATCAGATGAGGCTGTGCCACATGCCGCACACAGGAAACCGGTCATGTACTGCTCCCCAAAATTAATTCCTGCTGTTCACTCCAGCACAGCCTGTAACTCAGGCTTATACATACACTTTTTATACCCAACTTGTAGTGACTGCAGAAAAGCCTTATGCTTTACCTCAAAGTAGTAGCACTCCTAAGAGCTACCTCCTTCTCTGGAGACGTTTAAAACCCACCTGGCCATGTTCCTGCGCCATTGGATCTAGGTGATCCTGCTGGGGCAGGGGGATTGGACTAGATGATCTTTCGAGGTCCCTTCCAATCCCTAATGCTCTGTGATACCCCGTCCAATGCAACGTGGTACTATGTAAGAAAGCTTTTTCATTTCAAGCACTTTTTTCCTGTCTGCTTTTACAGAACAGTGTAGAAAGGAAGCTGCCTTCACCGACTATTTAAACAAAGAAAAACAATCAGCTGCTGGAGTACCATCAGTTTTTAATCCGAACACACACAGACAACTCGGCATCACAGCCACACTCCAAAAGCAAGTTGTGGAATTAAAATACCACGGTATTTAATCACAGAATTTAATCTAATTACAACATCAAGCAAAGTTAACAGACTTCATAAGTGATCCTACTGTGGCAGGGGGACTCGATTGGATGATCTTTCAAGGTCCCTTCCAATCCCTAGTGTTCTGTGAATCTCTGATTTTTCCCAGTGCTCAAAATATTCAGCTATCAGCAGGTGGATTGGACTCAATCTGTTGCGGTCCCTTCCAATCCCTAATACTCTGTGATTTTACCAATGCTCACAATGTTTAGCAACCAGCAGACAAAACTATTTTACAGATAACTACAAATGATAGTTTTGAAGAATAAATTCAGCGTTCCAATCCTAAATTAGAGACAGGTGCTTTTCACTCTGGTTAAAGTGCTAGTTTTTCTACTGTTCAAATAATTTTATAATTTGTTTAAAATTAGACCTACAGTAGTCACAGTGACACTTTAACAGGTCTCTGAGGAGGATACATGTCCAGAACATGACAACACTCAAGACGAACCTGTAATAATCAATAAACAAAAGGAGACGGAAGCCCAAACACTCAGATGAGTAAACTAACAGACACGTGGAAAAAACGAATCACTAACTACAGCCCAGACTAACACTTCTAGCGAAGTTTCAAAGCGTTTGTTCCCCTCTTTCAACTCCAACCTCTAAAACAGTACACTCCAGAAATCATAACAAACACCACCAGCTTCCCTAAAGAACATTTAATTGGGAAAACGTGTATGAGCCGCAAGAAGCCTTTATCAGGAGGGAAATCAAGCAAAAGCTTCGATTCAGCTTTCAGCCATCAAGAGCAAGGAATTGGAAACACTACTGCAGCCAAACAAAACAACAAAAAAATACCATAATGCTACCTTCTCCATGAGAACAAAAGCATCAACCACCAACTCCTCCCCACCCCCAAGCAGGCTGTTGCTCTCTAACCACAGAGCCAATGCTGTAGACAATGTAATCCCACAGGGAAGACAGAAGGTCACAGACACACTGTGAAATCATAAAATAAGGCCCCCGTTTCAGAAAGACACAGCAGTACTTTCACCAGGCGGGATTTCCTTTGGAAAGAACAGGTGGAGCACAGAAGTGGCCCCTTCTTCTTTTGACTGTCTTTTCCCTCAACACACAGTGAAATGTCACACACACTCAGCACAGCCTAAAATTAAGGGCACGGCACTTACAACAAGCAGCAGAGCTCAAAATATTGAGAGGGTGGCACTAAGCAGGGCAACGCTGCAGGTGAGGCTGCGTCCTATGCACCAGCAGCAGCGGACCTGTTATTATTCACCAGCTGTAGGTAGCTCAGAGGGTGTCACTCATTACAGTGACACAGGCTGCAGCTGCCTGGCCGTGATTGTTAGCCGGTGCGGCTGAGGGATGGATGGCAGCGACCATTCATTACGATCCAGCATGGCTTGGTGGGGCGGGGAGCTGCTGCCCTTCACTGCCACGCAACATTTGGGCGAAGACAGCTACAACTCCACAAAGCCCCGGCAGCGGTGTGCGGGGGGGAAAGGGCGCCTCGGTCCCCCAAACGCGGGAGGGGCTGTCCCCCATCCCCTACCCCGCGGGGCTGTAAACCCTCAAGGATGTCAGAGCCCGGCCCGGGGCTCCGGACGGCCCCTCCGTGCGAGGAAGGCTGAGGCAGGACAGGGACCTTCAACTTGTGCTACCCGCAGCAGCAGAACCCTTTGTCCGAACGTAGCTAGCGTGTGCCCGAGGGAGCCCGGGGATCCCCTCCCGCCGCAGGACGAGCCGGGGCGGCGGGGAAGCGCGACCGGCCTGTGCCAGCGCCGGGTCCCCACATCTCGCCCGGCTCCGCCGCTCTCTGGAAGCCCTGCGCGAGGGACACCCGCCGGGGCGAGCCCCGACCCCGCACGGACCCGACCAAAGAGACCCTGCCCCAGGGAAGGTGCTGCCGAGGACGCGCCCGGCCCCGCCGGGCCCCCCCCGCTGGAGCTCCCACCCGCCCGCTGCCAGCCCGTCCCCAGAGGCGCGGGGGGGCCTCTGCCTAGCGCCCACCCGAGGGGATCCCAGCGCCGCGGGGTTCCGCGCCCCGGGGCCCGTCCCGGGCCGTGCGCGGCGCAGCGCTCGCTCCCCCGGGACGGCGGCGGGGGCACGAGCGGGCGGGAGCGGAGGTGGCGGCGCCCCGACAGCCCCAGGACGCGGCGGCTCCCGGAGCGGCGGCGCGATCCCCCCGCACTTACCCTGTCACAACAGGCGCCATCTTCCACAAACTCTCGCCAAAACTCCTACTCTCGCGAGAGCGGCCCCGCGGCCGCCCTCCCCCAACCCTCCCCTCGTCTCCAACTCCGCTCCCGGACCCGGACCCGGAGAGCGCGTGCGCGGGCCCGGCAGCCACGCGCGGGGCGGCGCGCGCCGCCCACTCCTCAGCGGCCGGGCTCTCCCCTCAGACACAACAGCCGAGGCGTGGGAACCGCGCGGCTCTCGCGAGAGCGGCCGGCCGGCCGGCGGGCACGGAGGGGAGCGGGGCGGCTCTCGCGAGAGCAGAGGGGCGCTGGGCGGTGAGTGGGGGGGTGAAGGGATTCCCTCGGCCCGGTCGCGCGTCTCCGCCTGCCGGGGGGGGGCGGGGCATTCAGGGAGAGGAGGGAGAAGCGGCGGGCGGGGAGTGGCTGTGGGCAGCGCGGCCGGTGTGGCTGGCGGACAAGTGGCGGCCGCCACAGCCCGCTCCTTCCTCCTTGCACCCCGCGAAGTGCGGGAAGAGCGCCTCGTGCTGCCTGCGGGACTGCCATGTGTGCGGCGGGGCCTGCGCATCGCGCCCCGCCCACAGCCCGGCCTGGCCACCGCGTGGGGCCGCGGGTAGTCCCCGCTGTCGCGGCTGTGGCCCTGCCCGCCCCAGGGACCTGACTGCCTCGCACTGCGGGCGTCGTCAGCGGGGATATAGGGCCCGCAGTGGGTCCTCGGCGGGGGAGATGGAGAAGTGTTTTCCCGGGGTAAGATCGCAGAATTACTGAGGCTGGAAAGACCTCTAGGATCATCCAGCCCAGGACCTCACATCACCACGTCATCCAAACCAGGGCACCAAGGGCCACAGCCAGTCTGTCCTTCAACACCTCCAGGGATGGGGACTCCACCACTGCCCAGGGCAGTCCAGTCTAGTGACCGATCACCCTTTCCATGAGGAAGGGCTTCCTGACATCCAACCTAACCCTCCCCTTCAGGTCCTGCCCTCTCATCCTGTCACTAGTTGCCCGGGAGAAGAGCCCAACTCTCACCTGACCACAACCTTCAATCTGCTCTCTCAGGAGTTTGAACTGGAGCTGTGTCTGCCCTGTCCACAGCTCCTAAATCACACAGAACTTGGAGGCTGCTACCTGGAGCAGTTTGGGTCTTCTACAAGAGCTGTAAAGAAGGTCAAATCCCACTGGCTGTGTTGAAGGCCAACTTTTGCACCCTAAAATACAAGGTTAGCGTTGTACTAACCCAGGGTGTTACGGTACAAGCTGAACTGGCCACGGTTCTCTGGAGTTAAGGCTCAAAGAGGACTAGACTGCTGTGATTTGCTAGAACTGGTCTTGGTCTGCAGGAGTTATCTAGGTGATCCTGCTCTGGCAGGGGGATTGGACTGGGTGATCTTCCGAGGTCCCTTCTGATCCCTAATGTCCTGTGATTCTGTCAAAAGGCTGCCAACAGGGTGGCAAGGTCTGTGTGCCCTCTGGTTGAACTATCCTCATTGAAATGCTACACAGCCACAGGTCAGATTGACCCTGACCGTGGTGAAGCCCCTCTCCTGAGCCTGTGGAGTAGAAGGCAGAGCCACTGTCATGTTAATTTGAAGCAAGGAATTACCTGGTCAATTAGCAATAGGACTGGGAAAATCACCAGTGGAAATTGTGCCCTGGGACAGGACAAGGTGCAGTAGGTTCCAGCTGGAGCACAAGACGTGAGGAAGAACTTCTTTACTGTGAAGGTCACAGAGCCCTGGAACAGGCTCCCCAGAGAGCTGTGGAGTCTCCTTCTCTGGAGCAGCCCTTCCAGCCCTGTCTGGATGCATTTCTGAGTGATCTGCCCTAGGTTTGGCCCTGCTCCGGCAGGGGGGTTGGATTCAATGATCTTCAGAGGACCCTTCCAACCCCTGTGATTCTGTGAAGTGGATAAATAATGAATACATTAATTATACTAATTTGGATTGCATAAACGAGTGCTTTTTACAGTTCAAGGAGCACAAACCTGCAATAAAGGAATTGCTGGGCGTGTGCTGGCTGTTAGCACACTGGGTGAAAGAAACCAGATTGGGGTGACCTGTAGCATTGCTCTTGATGGCTCAGGCAGGCAGCACAGACCAAATGCTTTTTCATTCCTATTTATCAAGCTAAAGAAAATTAATTCCTGCAGAGTTTGGAAGCGAGTGGGGAATGGAAAAGAAATTCAGTTCCAAATAGTGAATAAAGAAGCGGAGTGGACAGCTGGAACATGGAGGCAGAGCTATGAGATCTATTAGATTGCTTACACAGAAATGTGACATCACTTTTCTGAAAAGAAGGGAGTTTTAAATGAAAAGGCTGCTTTCGTAATGTTGTTGCCATCTGCAACCGAAGGGCGTAAGATGCGTTTGCTTAGCAAACAGAAATTGTTTGAGTCTGCTGAGATTCCAGCCAACAAAATGAACCTGGTGGTCAGTGACCTCTCAGACAGAGGGCTGAGCGTAGGCAAGGGAACAGAAGGTATCCACCAAGCAGGGTTAGCTGCCTGTGCTCCAGTGTTCTGACATAACAAAGAAGACCCTCATTTCGGATTCATTTCAGAATCACAGAATCACTCTGGTTGGAAAAGACCCCTGGGATCATCGAGTCCATCACAGCTTTATTGTTTCAAGGTTGGGGTCTGACTGGCCATGATTGAGAATTTATCCTTTTACATGAAGGGTTCTGTCCTGTCTGTTCAATTTAATGAATCACAAAATCACACAACATCAGGTTGGAAGGGAGCTCAAGGATCACCTAGTCCAACCTTTCCTGGCAGAAGCACAGTCTAGACAAGATGTCCCAGTACCCTGCCCGCCAGATGATGGGGAATCGCTGGGGAGACTCTTCCAATGACTTGGTCTAGGTGATGATCCTGCTCTGGCAGGGGGATTGGACTAGATGATCTTTTGAGGTCCCTTCCAATTCCTGAAGTTCTGTGACTGACTGTCCTTGTGATAATGTCTCTTGTTGTGTCTGATCAGAATCTTCCTGTGCATCAATCACACTTTGGAGCACTGGAACGGGCTACCCAGGGAGGTTGTGTAGTCTCCTTCTCTGGAGACATTTTAAACCCACCTGGATGTGTTCCTGTGCAATTTGATCTAGGTGAGCCTGCTGTGGCGGGTAGGTTGGACTGGATGATCTTTCGAGGTCCCTTCCAATCCCTAATGTTCTGGGAATCCTTGGGGAGGCTCTTCCAGTGTCTGGTTGTCCTTGTGAAAACTTCTCCTGTTGTGTCTGATTAGAATCTTCCTCTGTGTTTTTGTCAATCTCACTTCTGAGCACTGACATGGGCTGCCCCAGGGAGGTTTGTGGAGTCTCCTTCTCTGGAGGTGTTTAAAACCCACCTGGATATGTTCTTGTGTGACTTGATCTAGCTGATCCTGCTGTGGCAGGGGGATTGGACTGGATGATCTTCTGAGATCCCTTCCAATCCCTACTGCTCTGTGATTCAAGCAACACTGATTCAAAGATCTACTGAGCTTCCAAAACCCAGGTCATTCTGGTAGCTTCCTCCCGTATCTCTGGTGTCTTCCAAACCAGGCCAAAAAGGCAGGATTTTGGTAATCTCGTGGATACGGTTTGGTGTTTCTCTCGCACTGCCAATACTAATCCAATGATTAATGAGTAAAATAGTGTTTTAAGAGGCTGGCAGCACAGTCTGCAGCAATTCTGCCCTCTGCACAAACAGCTATTGTTCGCTATCATTAAGGGACTTTCCCCACCGCGATTTCCCCCTCCTCATTAGGTACGAAAGGACTTTGACTGGCTCCCTCGTAGGCGCCGTTCTCGGCAGAAGCACAATGCATACTGGAAATCCTCTGTATTGTTTGCAGAGAGCAACTCATAATCTCTTTGGAAATCTCTTCCTATAAACATCTTCTCTCTCTCTTTTTTTTTTCGTGTGTGTCCTTTTTTTTCTCTCTCAAGGCTAAAGAATGATCTCAGCTCGTGCGAGCTCCGTTCCGTTCAGAATGCTTGCTGGAGTCTTGCCACGGACTGTCTCTAGATGGTCATTTTCTGGGGCCCCTCTTTTAGTGTTTTGAATCAAACTGGAAAAATTCTAAAAATACAGCACACGGTCATCTGCAGCGTCTAGACTTTTAATATTTGACAAAGGAGGCATTTTGATTAATAACCGGATTAGCTGGAGACGGGAGCAGGTATATTATTTCAAAGAATTAATAATTACAGGAACTATTGTTGTCCTTTCCATCACCGACTGAGATAATAAAACAAATAAGCACCGAACCTCTTTTTTTCTGCTTGATTATAAACAACCTGTAGTTCAAAAGGCCACGAATACTATTCAAATCCAAAACAATAGCCTGAAACGATGCGAGTAGCTGGTGGAAGGAAAGAGAATGAAACCACAGAGGGGTTTTTTAATAATGTTCATGCATAGAGTCTCCTTCTCTGGATCCAAGAAGATCCAAGTTTAAAACCCACCTGGACGTGTTCCTGTGTGATTTGGTCTAGGTGGTCTTGCTGTGGCAGGGAGATTGGACTGGATGATCTTTTGAGGCCCCTTCCAGTCCCGGATGTTCTGTGATTCTGTGCTAGTATTTGCCTCTTGGTGCTATTTCACGTAGCAGAGTGTGAGAATTCTTGTTGACTTCATTGTAACTGAAAGCATCGAGCACCTCAAGGAACCAGTCCCCCGCTCTCTGGTCTGTGAAGGATGTACATGCTTGCAGAGCTGAGGTGGAAAAGCACATTGAAATACGAGGTCTGCACCGTTTAAACCTGGTGCTTGCTTTGCAAAGCTTGACATCAGCCCTGCCGAGGTTGGCGAAAGGTTCTGAATCAGGCCTCTTGCTTCACAGACAATTTGGAGAAGGAGGGCTTGGAGGCACCTTCAAAGGATGGGATTCGAACAAGCGCTGGGCTTCACACTTCTTCCAAGCAGATGCTCTGCCCGGTCTCCTTCTCTGGAGAAGAGACGTGTTCCTGTGTGACTCGATCTAGGTGATTCTGCTGGGGGTGGGGGGATTGGACTAGATGGTCTTTCAAGGTCCCTTCCAATCCCCAATGTTTTGTGGTTCTGTGATTCCATCTGGGTGCTTGGGGTTTTCTTCCGAAACAGAAGGCTCTTCAGGGAGGATGCGCAGTCTGCTCTCACTAGTAAAATGGGGGACAGGACCGCTTCCTGTTTCTTTGGATTTACCATCATGTTCAAATGTGGACAAAGCCAGGTCCACACATCTGTGCTGAGTGAGTGCCAGCAGCTTAATCTGGGAATTCATTCACTTCCCCCCACTCCTCTCAGGATTTTACTGCGGGGGGAAAGAGGAGGAAAGACAGAGATCCTAGCAAGACCGGAGGATGAAGCCAGTCTCTTCTCAATGTCATCTAATGATAGAACAAGGGGTAATGGGTGTCAGCTGGAACACAGGAGGTTCCACATCAACATGAGGAGCAACTTCTTCCCAGTGAGGGTGACGGACCCCTGGAAGGGGCTGCTCAGGGAGGTTGTGGAGTCTCCTTCTCTGGAGATGTTTAAAACCTGCCTGGAGATGTTCCTGTGCAACTTGGTCTAGGTGGTCCTGCTCTGGCAAGGCTAGATGATCTGTTGAGGTCCCTTCCAATCCCTAATGTTCAGTGATTCTGTGAAGACCCTTCAGAGTCATTAGGCCTTCTGTGTGGACAGGGAGTAGGTCTTCAAGCCTGGAGTTTTGTCTCACCAGTGGTACTGAAGGAGCTGCAGTGCTTGAGCAGCCCAGCTCTGGAGCAGAGTGGAGCAGGAAGCACTGTATGAAAGCAGAAATAACTGGGCTGAAGACTTCAGCCACTTGCTTGACCAGTCCAGAGGAAGCTTTCTCCAGTCCAGCCCTGTCTGTGGGCCTTGCCTTAGCAGATAGCATTGGGCACAGCCCCAGCTAACAAGCTGGCTAGCATTTGGCAACTTCTTGGCAGGGGGATTGGACTGGATGATCTTTCAAGGCCCCTTCCAATCCCTAATGTTCTGTGATTCTGAGACTCCCACCTCACTGGGTGAGAAGACAACAGACCTGCCCCCCTTCCAATAGCAGCCCCCTGTGTCTCTTGTGCTTAGCACAAGCCTGTGCAAGACACACAACTTGACAAGAGCCCTCAGTCAAGTCTGCGTGGCTATAAAAAGCTCAGTTGCAGCATTTCTTGTAAAACCCTAGCTATTTATAAAATCCAGTGACCCCGAGGAGCCCTGCAGGCAGCAGAACCACAGAGTTATCTGCATCTTCATGCTAAGCAGCAGGTTTATCTCGAGATGCTGCCGTTGGTATGTGGCGGTGTGAATCACACGTTCTAGTAGTAGGCGCCGTGATGCAGCCCTGCTGGAATTTTGTGAGCACAGGATGTGCGATGCGGTTTAACCGCGCGTCTAGGGAAGCAAAGAAACAGGCAGCTGCCCACAGAACGTGTCTTACGTCTGAACTTCGGTGCCAGCAGGACTTCGCGCTGAAGCGGCTGGCTGGACAGCCCGGTGTCAGCAGTGCCTCTGCCGTTTGACATGGACCTACTGTTCAGCCTGTGTGCGTGCCCTGAGGATGATCAGGAGAAAGGACAGGCTGGTTGTGGTGTTAAATAGTCTTCCCTGGTGATTGATCACTTCAGAGGGGACGGTGAGGCAAAGCAAAGCGTGAACCTGCATCGTAATGCCGGCCGAGGCGTGCGCGTGCCGTAGCGCAGAAGTCCCCCACAGCTGCAGGTGGGCTTGGACCTCGCTCCGCCAACAAGTGCGGTCCCTTCGCAGAGCACTGCTTTAATGGAAAGGCAAGATGCAAGAAGTGAGTGGAGCAAACAGTAGGAAGGAAGAGGGGGAGGGAAGATGAGGTTAACAGTAATAACATCATGTGGTTATGTAGGTTAACAGTGTGAACAGCTTGATGACTGACTTCTGTAACCTCTTCTTTTCAAATACTTCTCTAGAACGCGCTCTGAAGACATTTTACAGTGCATCCAGTCCACCCCACCTTACCCCAGAAAAGTATTTTCACTTATTTTTCGGTGTCATGTAGTGATAGGACAAGGGGCAATGGTTGTAAGCTGGAACATAGGAGGTTCCACATCAACCTGAGAAGGAACATCTTCACGGTGAGGGTGACGGAGCACTGGAACAGGCTGCCCAGGGGGGTTGTGGAGTCTCCTTCTCTGGAGATGTTCAAGACCCGACTGGACAGGTTCCTGTGTGACTTGGTCTAGGTGATCCTGCTGTTGCAGGCGGATTGGACTAGATGATCTTTCGAGGTCCCTTCCGATCCGTAATGATTCTATGATTCTATGATTCTATGATTTTCCTTCAGGCGAAGCACTTCCTGTTTGTGTGTGAACTACCTTGCATCCTCTTCTCCTTCATTTCACTCTTCAGACAGCCCATCTCTGAATGTCTTTTACAGAGCGCTCCCCCACTTGTGCTCATGGTGCCTGTACGTCACTGAAGAGTGACAGCAGCTTGTTCCCCTGGCCCTGCTCCCACCTGGCCATGTTCCCGTGTGGCTGGATCTAGGTGATCCTGCTGTGGCAGGGGGGTTGGACTGGATGATCTTTGGAGGTCCATCCCAATCCCCAATGGTCTGTGGTTCTGTGCTCTTCAGCCGTGTCAGTCACCTGTCTGCAGCGGTGGCCGCTGCCATCAGCCTCCCCACCCTCAGGGTGCCCCTGTAGGTACCACCAGACTTCAGTGAACCTGCAAATCACCTGGAGACTAACACGTCCTGGGGGCTGGCAGAGCCTGCTCCCCACCCACCAGGCACCTCTGGCCCCTGCACACTGGGGTTCACCTCGACAGTCAGCGGCAAAGCAGAGGTTCAGCGGGGCGCAGCCTGCTGCTGCTGGGAGCGTGGCTCCCACCCCGCCCTGACCTGTGCCATGGGCAGCCTGTGTACCCACCAGACCTGTTCTGAGATGAAACCGCAGTAAGCAGGATGCAAAGCCATCACTGACGAGGAGTACAGCAGGGTAAACTCTCGGACACCTCCGAGTCCCCTAAACAAGCTACGGAACACACAGCTCCTGCTCCCTGTAGCACTGACTGAGCAGAGTACACCAGAGGAAATGAGTTGCATCCCACTGACATCAAGAGGACAAGAAAGACTGAACGAATAATGAAGTAAGACTGTGAATGATCAGAAATAATTAACAAGACAAACCAAATGTTGAAATACTATGCCGTGGCTCCAAAAGTGTCAGCAGTTTAATTCACAGGTAAATACAAGCGGAACGTGCAGTGCTGCAGTTCTGAACTGACCTGAAAACAAGTGTCTTTGTGCAGAAGAGCTACTTAACCAGAGGGGCTGAATATTGTCACAGAATCACAGAACATTAGGGATTGGAATCCTTAAGAGATCATCTAGTCCAACCCCCCTGCCACAGCAGGATCACCTACATTCAGTCACACAGGAACATGTCCAGGTGGGTTTTAAACATCTCCAGAGAAGGAGACTCCCCAACACCCCTGGGTAGCCCCTTCCAGTGCTCTGTCACCCTCACTGGGAAGAACTTCCTCCCCATATTGATGTGGAACCTCCTGTCTTGCATGGCTGAGATCCAGGGTGGCTGGTGCTCGTGAATAAAACAACCTTTCTGGATGTTTTCCTTTTAGGGGGATTACACGTGACCCCTGACTGCGAGAGTTCATCAGCGCCTGGCTATCACATTGATGAGCTTTGCATAAAGGAACGGCTCAACAGACAAGTCACAGCTAAGGTAACGAGCTTAGAGCTGTTACAGAGGTAACTGGAGACACGTCGTGGATGCTAATTAATTAAAGAATTTCAGCTTAGTTGTATTTATTGTCAGTCTTGGCTCGGAATTCACTCGCTCTGCCTTGATCTCAGTGCTTTGTTTTTAACGCTCCAGACAGCGAAACCCTTTTGTTCTGGAAGTCCAGGTATGCAGCCACTCTTGTGGCTTCATTATCAGTTTGTTTTTCTGCTCATTACTGGCTCTGACCTTGCCAAGAGCTAAGCACATGCATAATTTTACTCAGGCGATTAGACTCATTAGAGCTAATGGGATTAGTCAAGAAAGTAAAGCTACTTCTCCTTAAGTGTTTGTCATTTGAGGTTGGAAACGAGAACAGGGAACTCTGGAAGGAACTGAGACCAAACAGTCCTTTTCATTAACAGTCAGAGAGAGAGAAATTCAGAGGTCTCTTCCTTGATCCAACTCTGTGAGGAACTCGAGGCGGTTTCACGCTGGAGGTGACCAGGGATTGTCGGGTCCTGCAGGGATTTTTGGGTCCTGCATTTTGGTCACAACAATCCCCTGCAATGCTACAGGCTTGGGGCAGTGTGGCTGGAGAGCAGTCTGGCAGAGAGGGGCCTGGGGGTTCTAACTGACAGGAGACTGAATACTAGCCAGCAGGGTGCCCAGGTGGCCTTCTATTAGAAACTCTGTGCCTAGCAGGAACTGGGAGGCAATTGTCCCCCTGGACTCAGCACTGGGGAGGCCGAACACTGGGCCCAGTTTTGGGCACCTCAGTCCAAGGGAGACATCGAGGTGATGGAGTGAGTGCAGAGGAGGGCAGTGAAGCTGGGGAACGGTCTGGAGAATCAATCTGATGAGGAGAGAGTTGGGGCTGTTTAGTTTGAGGAAGAGGAGGCTGAGGGGGGACCTCATCGGTCTCTACAACTATCTGAAGGAACATTGTAGAGATGTTGGTGCTGGTCTCTCCTCACAGGTCATTATTGATAAACCAGAGGAAAGGGCTTCAAGCTCCAACAGGGGAGGGTTAGACTGGACATCAGGAAGAAATTCTTCCTGGAGAGAGTGGTCAGGCCCTGGGATGGGCTGCCCAGGGTGGGGGTTGAGTCCCCATCCCTGGATGAGTTTCAAAGTCACTTAGATGTGGTGTTAGGAGATCTGGTTTAGGGGTAACCTTGTAGAGCAGGGTTGGTGGTTGGACGTGATGATCCCAGGGGTCTTTTCCAACCTGAATGATTCTGTGATTCTGTCTATCATTGTTTTTTCTTCTGAAGATGGGGACTAGTCAAAACTGAAGCTTCTCTCCACAAAATGCCTCAATGTAGGATGAAAGTTCTAGATAAGAGACAAGGACAACACTGCTGCTCATCCAGCAGCCTGGCAGCAGAGGCTGACTGTAACCGGACAGCAAGGTTATCGTGCTGCAGCCCAAGAGACATCAGGGCCCCCCAGGGATGTTTCATTCAGTGGGGAGTTGGAGCGAATTGGGGGACAGAGAGAGAGATTGCTCTGAACTAACAGAGAGGTGTCTGGTCTTTCAGAGTTCCGCTCTGATTGTTCAGCCAGGCTGAGGGTCTTGTGTGTGAAATCCTCAAGGGGTGTTGACGCCAGCACAGAGGCTAAAGAAAGGCTAAAGAGGCTTCATGGAGAAAGAAGTGCATTTCCTTGCCGTTACTGCCGCCCCAGCTTTGTTCCTCATTCCAAGCACTGCAAGGCTGCCTTTCTTTGACCTGCCAGCTGAACGCCCCGCGCACGCTTTACAACCAGCGTTCAGAGCGCAGCTGGTTCGCAGCCCCTTTCTTTGGCGGCCGCCTTGGCTTGCGCTGAGGAGGGAGAGGAGGGGCGGGGAGCAGTTCCTCCATCCATCCTGAGGAAGTTCCCTTTTGGACCTTCAGGGTGATTTTATTGGGAACACAGGCCAGAAGCACAGTGGATGTTAGAAACCCACCTGGATGTGTTCCTGTGTGACTTGATCTAGGTGATGCTGCTGTGGCAGGGGGATTGGACTGGATAATCTTTCATGGTCCCTTCCAATCCCTCGTGGTCTGTGATTCTCTGGAGACATTTAAAAACTGCTTGGACATGTTCCTGTGCAACTGCATCTAGGGGATCCTGCTCTGGCAGGGGGACTGGACTGGATGATCTTTCAAGGTCCTTTCCAGTCCCTAATGTTCTGTGATTCTCTGAAATAAACCACTACTAGGCTGGCAGGGGGATTGGACTAGATGATCTTTCGAGGTCCCTTCCAATCCCTGATGGTCTGTGATTCTGTAATAACGGGGCACAGTGGGTATTTTTAACTGTTAATCACGTTCCCCTCGAACAGCGACAGATCTGTGCCCCAGGGCACACCAGTGTAGTCACACTGGAGAGAGCCATGTGCTGTTCATACAGTGTTTAATCTCGGAGCCTCGGTGCCCAAGGTCTTCTGATTAATGGCAGAGGAGGACGACCGGGCGACAGTTAGGGTTTGGGCAGTCGGTACTGTATATACAGCTGTTGCTGCGCAGGGGAGGGGAACGCAGGGTCTGCCTGTCTGTGCCAGACAAAAAGAAATGGCACATGCTATTACTTCCAGATCATTGCAGTCCCTGCACCACCATCTGCTGGGGGTCAGAGCAGTTGTCCGGGTCGGCGTCAGTCATGCACAAACTCAATGCCTTCCACCGAGCTGCGCCCAGCAGTACATAGTTACAAGAACAATAAAGAGAACCTGCTCGCTGGACACAGGCACCACAATGCTCTGTCACATCGGGAACAAAGGGCCACAACGAAAGTTGATCAGCATCACAAAGGAGGATCACAGCTTTGTGATTCCAGGCCCTAACTGAAGGGAAGAAACACTGCCGGCAAGAAGCCCGAGCCCAGTGATTATTGTGTTTGTAATTGACAGAGCATCCCAAGAGGGTGCCTCGGGTTCCCCCTTTTGCACAGAATCACGGAACATTAGGGATGGGAAGAGACCTCCAAAGATCATCCAGTCCAGTCCCCCTGTCAGAGCAGGATCATGTAGATCAAGTTGCACAGGAACATGTCCAGGTGGATTTTAAACGTCTCCAGAGAAGGAGACTCCACAACACCCCTGGGCAGCCCCTTCCAGGGCTCTGTCACCCTCACTGGGAAGAAGTTCCTTCTCAGATTGATGTGGAACCTCCTTTGTTCCAGCTCAAACCCATTGCCCCTTGTCCCATCATCAGATGCCCCTGAGCAGAGCCTGACTCCATCCTCCTG
This sequence comes from Rhinopomastus cyanomelas, assembly GCA_013400115.1. NCBI lineage: Eukaryota > Metazoa > Chordata > Aves > Bucerotiformes > Rhinopomastidae > Rhinopomastus > Rhinopomastus cyanomelas. Next base: position 279,967 of record VXBP01006534.1, on the reverse strand, counting down.
ACACCCACCCTTCACATATTTATAAAATTGAATGAGGTCACCCCTCAGTCTCCTTTTCTCCCAGCTGAGGAGACCCAGCTCCCTCAGCCTTCCCCCACCATGGAGCTGCTCCCCTCCCTTCATCACTTTTCCATTTTGCAGAGCCCTGTAGGAGACAGTTCAATGCAAGAAGCTGTGCCCACAAAAGCCAAAGACATCCTGTGACAGCAGCAAGGTGATCTCTGCCGCTCAGCCCGGCCTGCCCATGCGTCTGCCTCTTTGCCAGGGCTCATGCCGTGTGCTGGAGCGAGGTGCGCAGAGCCCTGACTGACGCAAACCCAGCAGTTCCTGGAAACAGGGGACGAGTACAGCTGTGTCACTGTGGTGTTGAAACCTAATGAGGAGCTTTAGCATCTCTCCAGCCTGAAAAAGAACTGGTGAGTAATTAATTTCTTGTGCTAGAAGCGGCTGCTTCAGCCGGTGTGACACATCGGGCGTTCAAGCACGTCACCGCGGACCTGCTCCGTGCTGCAGCCTGTGCACACAAGCACAGCTCCTTAGGATCACAGACTCATCCAGCTTGGAGAAGACCCCTGGGATCACCGAGTCCAACCATCAGCCCTACTCTACAAGTTCACCCCTAAACCAGATCCCCCAGCACCACATCTAAGTGACTTTTGAACACATCCAGGGATGGGGAGCCGCTCCGTGCTGTGCGTGAAGGCACAGAGCTCAAGCACTTTTCTTTTTCATCTGGGCTAGCTTGCTGAAGGACTAATGCCAGCGTTTCAGTGCTGCATCAAAATGGAAGCAGGGGAGCGGAGGACTTCACTGCAGAGACATCTACGTCGCTGGCAACAAGCTTGGCAGCGTTCAGCTGCGTTTATTAGTTTGCTCTCAGCATCAGCACCGTTAAAACAGGCAGCAGTGCCAAGCGTGGGGTGAGAGGAATGGGCAGCGGCCCTGGAAAGCCATGAAAAGGGCAGGTGGAGCTGGACCCAGAACGCTTTTAAAGGGAGGATTACTGCCAACTAGCTGGAAGCCTGCTGCACGAGCAAAGCCACGCGCAGAATTGCTGTACCCCCTGCCTCACGGAGCTGCCGTGCCTGTCACAGCGCCGCCGCATCGATAATCTCCCACATTTCGTCTGGTAATTGGTGGGTTTGGCACAAGCAGCCCCGGTCTTGTTAGGTGCCACCTTTAGTTGCTTTTTACTCTCCTGCACTAAGCTGTTCCGGTCCACGCAACATTTTACAGCCTCCTCAAGTGCTTCGACTGAAACATAATATGGAGAAGAGGAGACCTCCAGGTAGCTGCACCCACATGCCTTCCAGATTCTACCTCCCCGACCTTGCTGGCACCAGAACGCCCCAGCTGCTGGGGCCGCAGAGCTGGTTCTGGAGCCTGCAGGGGCATGTGGAGCAGCCTTGGCATGTTTGGAAGACGTCACCGGGCTCAGTTACTTATTTGTGCTCGGAGGTCACTTCCCCTCAGCCATCTGGCGCGGAGCTGAGCTGCACAGGTTTGCAGTGCAACCCGGCAGCCTTTCGGCGTCCGATCTGAATGAAAACACTAATTTCTTTAACGATCTCATGCTGTGGAACTGAGTTTGGAGCAAAGAGCTGCAGAGCAGCAGTCAATCTGTAGGGTTGATCGTTGGACTTGATGATCTCAAGGGTTTCTTCCAACCTGAACGATTCTTTGATTCTATGTGTTGCCACAGAATGCTTTAGCTTGGAAGGGACCTAGGCCAGAATAACAGCTGCATTTTTATAGGGCCTCTTTACAGAATCAACACCACCTCTCCGAGGCTGGACATGGGTTCTGCAAGTTACCAGATCTCTGGGCAATCCAAATGCAGCCCAGACCAGGCACAATGAATCACAGAATCATTCAGGTTGGAAAAGACCCCTGGGATCATCGGGTCCAACCATCAAGCCTACTCTACAATGTGATCCCTTAAACACTTCCCCCCAACTCTACATCTAAGCAACTTTTCAACTCACCCAGGGATGGTGACTCAACCACCACCCTGGGCAGCCCATCTCTCCAGGAAGAATTTCTCTCTGATGTCCAGTCTAACCCTCCCCTGGTGGAGCTTGAAAGCCTTCCCTCTGCTTCTGTCACTAATGATCTATGAGAAGAGCCCAGCACCAACATCTCTGTGGTGTCCTTTCAGATAGTTGTGGAGAGCAATGAGGTCTCCCCTCAGCCTCCTCTTCCTCCATCTCTCCTCATCAGAGTGATTGTCCAGGCCCTTCCCCAGCTTCCTGGGAGGGAGAGACAGTTGCTTTGGTAAATAGAGAGGGGGTGGCTGATGTGACAGCATCGAACTGCTCCCCATGACTGTTCTGGCATTTGTGGAGCTGTTGAACCCCGGCCAGAAGGACATGCTGAATTTGTTTGCTCCCGTGTGCCAGCCTTTTCTGCAGCAGCGAGAGAAACCAATCAGTGCTGCTTCAAAAGCAGCTGGAGACTGAGAAAACCCAGCTCCCCCGCTGCCTGGCAGGCAGCAGCACAGGGTCTTCTCGCTTTCAGGCCGCTACAGAGGCTCCATTGACAAACTGCGTGTGGCATTGGAGGAGGCACAATGTGACACTGAAAGAACCTGAGCGAGACAAAACAGGGAGGGGGTTGAAAGAGGCTGGGGAGGGGGGAGTTAAATGGGGGAGCAAGGCCAAGGCAGGAGGACACGAAGCGAAAGGAAGATATGCTAATCGCTGCAAAAGGGGTGATAACAAGAAATCATCCTTCTCACACTCAGCGCTTCCACGCGGCTTCATCGAAGGGTGTAGTCACGGTGGCGAGGCTCAAGAAAGCAGGGCTTCACCAGTGTTTGACAGAATCACAGAACATCAGGGGTGGGAAGGGACCTCCAAAGACCATCCAGTCCAATCCCCCTGCCACAGCAGGATCCCCTAGATCCAGTCACATAGGAACATACCCAGGCAGATTTTAAACATCTCCAGAGAAGGAGACTCCACAACCCCCTGGGCAGCCCCTGCCAGGGCTCTGTCACCCTCACTGGGAAGAAGTTCCTTCTCAGACTGATGTGGAACCTCTTATGTTCCAGCTCACACCCACTGCCCCTTGTCCTGTCATCAGATGCCACTGAGCAGAGCCTGGCTCCATCCTCCTGACACCCACCCTTCACATACTGATCAACATGAATGAAGTCACCCCTCAGTCTCCTTTTCTCTAAGCTCAACAGACCCAGCTCCCTCAGCCGTAAGGTGTCCGCTCAGCCTGATGAAACCAGGAGTAAATCTGCCATCCAGGTTCTGAACATCTCCTAAGTGTCTCTGAGTTTATTCTCTCAGGTTAAGGCAAAACTGTATTTTCCCTGCCAGCCCAGCTGTACGTGTTAACAAAGTGTGTCAGGCATTTCAAATTCAATGTTGTTCAGCCTCTTCAAATGTGACCTCTAAGGAAAGCTCCTGAGGAAGTGCCGGTGGGCCACCTGGTACGTCCTGGAGATCACTACTTCCCATATCCTCCGCCGTTCCATCCCTCTTACACAGAGACAGAGAGCTCAGGCTACTCCTTCAGCACAGTCCGTCCAGATTAATTAAAAGCCGGGCTCGGTGCAGTCGATGCCAAAAGTAAAAGTGCAAAGCAAGGAACAAAAAAGGATAAAAAAAAGGAATGACATCATTTCCTTGTATCTTCCCTGAGGAAACGGGATTGGAGAGTGTGAGTCACTCTGAAGAAATGAAATAAAAACAGCCCAGCTTTCGGTGACTTTCTTGTCACCGAAAACCTTGTTCTTATGTTGTGGAGCTGAGCAGAACAAATAGAAGAAATCTGACAGAAGGACACAGAGCTGCTGGAGAGAGGCCAGTGCAGAGCCACAGGGATGATGAAGGGAGGGGAGCATCTCCCTGCTGAGGAAAGGCTGAGGGAGCTGGGTCTCCTCAGCTTGGAGAAATGGAGGCTGATGAGTGACCTCAGTAGTGTTGATCAATATGTGAAGGGTGGGTGTCAGGAGGATGGAGCCAGGCTCTGCTCAGGGGCATCTAGTGATAGGACAAGGGGCAGTGGGTGTGAGGTGGAACAGAGGAGGTTCCACATCAATATGAGAAGGGACTTCTTCCCAGTGAGGGTGACAGAGCCCTGGAAGGGGCTGCCCAGGGGGTTGTGGAGTCTCCTTCTCTGGAGACATTTAAAACCCACCTGGCCATGTTCCTGTGCGACTGTGATCCTGCTGTGGCAGGGGGATTGGACTGGATGGTCTTTGGAGGTCCCTTCCCATCCCTGATGTCCTGTGATTCTGTGTCATCCTTTCCTACTGTGTCAAAGTGGAAGTGTTCATTTCTGTTCAAATACCACTCGAGATAAGGGGGGGTCGCCTCTTTGCCGCGCCGGGTTCATCTGATAGCAGCATTCACAACTCCTTGCTCATCAAGGATGTTCACTGGGTCAAGATCTCTGAGGACACTCTGCAGACATAATTCTGTGCTTGTTGACACTGGTGTGGAAAAGGGAAAAGGCCACACAGCTTGTTTTGTTCACACTCTCTGACAGCAGCCAGGTCCACTCCCCTGGTGCCCTGTGCCAGGCAGAACCCTACCTCTGCTGGAGCAGATTTCGCCATCCCGCCCCGCGTGTGTGCTTTACGCTGCAGGTCCTACGCAAGCCTGAGAAGAACCTTCTGATGTGTACTACTGGCTGTTTACATTTGTTATCGGAGGGAAAAACAACAGGAAGGGAAAGCTGGCAGCTCCTGCTGCCAAGAGCCCTGGCAGTGGCTGCAATCACATTTCGATCATTTCCAGTCAATAGCCTTTGTTTTCATTTAAAAAAAACCCCCCTTCCTAGAAAGCTGCTGCTGTGTCCTTTCTCCTGCCATTGCAACCGGTGCAGTGGAACACTTGCCATGGCTGCTGCCCCTGCAGCCAACGCAGTCAACATGGGGAGATGCTGCCAGGCAGAATGGGCTGCCCAGGGAGGTGGGTGAGTTGCCAACCCTGGATGTGTGTAAAGATCGTTCGGATGAGGTGTTGAGGGATCTGGCTCAGGGTTGAGCTTGTAAAGGAGGGGAGATGGTTGGACTCGATGATCCCAGGGGTCTTTTCCAACCAGAGTGATCCTTTAGCTTGGAGAACAGGGGGGACCTCATTCATGTTTATAAAGATGTTTAAAACCCACCTGGATGTGTTCCTGTGTGGCTTGGTCTAGGGGATCCTGCTGTGGCAGGGGGACTGGACTGGATGATCTTTGGAGGTCCCTTCCAGTCCCTAACGTTCTGTGATTCTCTGTGCTGTGCTTTATCCAAGTTCAAAACGTGCAGCGCCGCTTGGAGCTCTGCTCTTGGCCCTGTGTGATAAAGGCCTTTTAATGATAATGAAGTCAGGGACTCGTGATGCAAACAGACTCTAACGCCAGAAGAAGAAGATAAATTTTAGGACATATTTCTCTTCCTCAGGTCAAGCTCTGCAGTGGGGCTAAAAAAGATGAGCTGTGGCAAACTGGGGCTCCAGTTCCGTGCGTCTGAGGATTGCCTGCAGCAGGGGAAGTGTCAGCTAAACCCTAAGGCCTCATGTCCTTCTGAAAACAAGTGGCAGAGGCAGTTGATCACAGAATCACAGAACATTAGGGATTGGAAGGGACCTTGAAAGATCATCCAGTCCAACCCCCCTGCCACAGCAGGATCCCCTAGATCAAGCAGCACAGGAACATATCCAGGTGGGTTTTAAACATCTCCAGAGAGGGAGACTCCACAGGAGGGTTTTAAAAGTCCCCCGAGAGAAGGATTGATCACCTTCATCTCACATGCAAAGCAATCACCAGCTTGAAAAGCTCTTCTGACCTGCTCCTGAAAGCTTCCTGGGGCACTGGGTGCAGGCACTTGCATGATATGGAAAACACGAAAAGAACTTGGCTGGGGAACAAACCAGAGCTGATAGATGGAGATGGCAAAACCGAAGCAGAAGCCACCAGGGTCCCAGTGAATGGCTCTTTGTCTTGTGTTAAAGAACTACAGAGAAGCAGTCGAGATGTGCAGATAACCAGGCAGTTCCTCACTGCAGAGCTCAAGGGAAGGAGGAAATGCTTCGCGGGCTAGTTCCTGCCTAGTTGGAACATGGCTGGCCACAACGCAGTCATCTGGAGTTCACCCTGATAGTCCTGCAAAGCGCTTTATCAACCAAATGTACAGTAATCAGTAAGAAGCAGCCACAGGATTTTCCCACCACCTCATGCTTTACAGGCATCTGGAGAAAGGGGGAGAGCAACTGCAGTGTAGGGTGTGTGCCACGTGTGAGTTATGAACCTGGCCCGTGGTTACTGAGGGGTGTCTTGTGGAAAGGGAATAAATAGGAGCTGCCATTGTCCGTGAACTTCAGCTCTTCTTCTTGTGCTCATCAGGGCAGTGGTCCTTGTGCATTGGCACGTCTGCTGTACCAAAGGAATAAAGCAGCACAGAATCACAGAACATTAGGGACTGGAAGGGATCTTGAAAGATCATCCAGTTCAATCCACCCACCACAGCAGGATCCCCTAGATCCAGTCACACAGGAACATGGCCAGGTGGGTTTTAAACATCTCCAGAGAAGGAGACTCCACAACCCCCCTGGGCAGCCCCTGCCAGGGCTCTGTCATCCTCATATTCTTCTCATGTGGATGTGGAACCTCCTGTGTTCCAGCTGACACCCATTGCCCCTTGGACAATGAACAGCACTGAGCAGAGCCTGGCTCCATCCTCCTGACACCTGCCCTTTCCACATTTATCGATATGAATGAGCTCACCCCTCAGTCTCCTTGTCTCCCAGCTCAAGGGACCCAGCTCCCTCAGCCTTTCCTCACCAGGGAGACGCTCCCCTCCCTTCATCAGCCCTGTGGCTCTGTGCTCGTTAGTTCCTTGTGTATTTCCTCTTCTGCTGTACCAAAGGAATAAAGAATGAGTCAATAAACTGATAGAAGTCACATCCTGTGATGTCTTTGCCTCCACCGCTACCCTGACAGCGAGGGAGACACTCTAGAAGCATCAGTCCTGTTTCACAGGCTGATCACTAACTCAGTGAAGGCCACATGTGTCCTGTTTGCAGAAGCATGACATTTGAAGCTATTAAACCTTCAGAGAAACTGCTACTGGCTGCTTTCAGAGATAAGACTGTCGGCTTAGCCCTCGACCAAGACCCACAGGAATGCTGTCTTATCATTTGCCCTCTGTTTATGCCAGTCTGTGTCTTAAATCGAATCGCAGTGCTTCAGCGTGATGGTTCATAATGGATTTGAGATCCAGATGTCTCAGCGTGAGGCTACAGCTACATCATCTTCAAAACCAAAATGTGTTGACACAGAATCACAGAGCATTAGGGACTGGGAGGGACCTCAACAGATCATCCAGTCCAATCCCCCTGCCACAGCAGGATCACAGAACCACAGAACATTAGGGATTGGATGGGACCTCAAAAGTTCATCCAGTCCAATCCCCCTGGCCACAGCAGGACCACCTAGACACCAGTCGCACAGGAACGTGTCCAGATGTGCCAGCCTTACTTCCCAGTTTAGCTTCAGGAGCACAGTTGCTCTTCAGTTTGCACTCAGTGCCAAGGCCAAACTACAGACCTGTTTAGTTGGGTCCTTGAACGCTGGCACCGAAAACCCCATTAATTACAGGGCTAGTGAAGCTGAAGGCCAAGTGACCCACTGAGGTTTCTGGCTCAGGCGAGTCCTTCCAGTTGACTCCCAGCTGACACACAGTGTGTGGAGACAGTCGTTCATGTGCTGTGTCCTGAGCACTGGAAAGAAAAGCCCAGTCTTGGCCTCAACAAGGTAATCAAGCTATTTTGTAGGGCTGATGGCAACCCTACAGGCTAGGGGCCGAGGGGCTCCAGAGCTGCCCAGCAGAAAAGGACCTGGGGGTGCTGGTAGACAGCTGGCTTCGTATGACCCAGCGGTGTGCCCAGGTGGCCAAGAAGGCCACCAGAGTCCTGGCTTGGATCAGGAATAGTGCGGTCAGCAGGAGAAGGGACGTTGTCGTGGCCCTGTGAGGCCTCACCTCGAGTACTGGGTTCTGTTCTCACTACAGGAAAGGCTTGATCACAGCATCCCAGAGCATTCGGGATTGGAAGGGACCTCGAAAGCTCATCCAGTCCAATCCCCCTGCCCCAGCAGGCTCCCCTAGAGCAAGGAGCGTCTCAAAAGCCCTGCACAAACGTGTGTTTCCTGCAAAACTCACTGTCCTCTCTCCTTTGGCAGCAGTGGCTGGAAAACAGCTTTGCAGCTCACAAAGGTGCAGCAGGCTTCTCTGCAGAGTGTTTTCCTTGCCTCTCCCCAGCTGCTTTGGCTTTGAGGTTAGAGCTCGCAGCTCTTCTAGGACCACGCTTTGTTTTCCTTTGCCCGTGCTGTCGAGGGCTGGTGCCCTCCTTGCCTGCTTGTCGGTTGGCAGGCAGGTAACGGCGCTCAGGAACCGCTGTTTCTCGGTGGGGTTTGTTTTCTGTCGCCTTAGAGAAACCAGACTCAAGGAGTTTGAAAGTTTAGTATTTACAAGGGTAGGGTCCATGGTTGGACTCGATGATCCCAGGGGTCTCTTCCAACCAGAGGGATTCTGTGACTTTCACTTCAAAAACACCAACAGCCAGGACTGTTCTGACAGCAGCGGTGTCGTAACAAGTCCCAGATCTGTTCGCCGTCGCCCGGTCCTGCTTTTAATTGCTGAGTGTTAGAAAAGGGAATTCAAAGCTCTGAATGAGCAGCAACTCAAAACCTCTGCAAATCTGGAATAAATGAGGCTCGTACTGAGCGTTTGGGACTGGAAAGTGAGGCCACTGCAAGATACATTCGTTTGGGCCACTGCAGCCTTCAGTTTTGGCCTGGGTGGACTTCATATGGAACTGAGGAACATGGTGTGTGATGATAGAATCATTCAGTTGGAAAAGACCTTTGGGATCATTGAGTCCAACCATCAACTCCACTCTACAAGGTCACTCCTAAACCAGTTCCCCCAACACCACATCTAAGGGACCTTTAAACACATCCAGGGGTGGGGACTCAACCACCACCCTGGGCAGCCCAGTCCAGGGCCTGACCACTCTCTCTGGGAAGAACTTCCTCCTGCTGTCCAGTCTAACCCTCCCCTGTTGGAGCCTGAAGCCCTTCCCTCTGCTTCTGTCACTAATGACCTGTGAGAAGAGCCCACAGGGGCTCTTTCAGACAGCTCTAGAGAAAGATGTTAAAAGAGAAGTGAAACCCAGAGCTCAGGAGGACGGACAACTTCAGAGGTAGCCAGGAAAACAGAGACCCCTGGTAATGCAAGAACAGCAAAGAGATGGCAACCGCGTTGCTGTGAAGCAGCAAACCAAAGCACCGAGCAGGTGAGGCAGATGCACTCTGGAGACCTGGGAGCGAAGGGAAGTGCTGCCAGTGTGGACTGCAGAAGGGAAGAGGCTATGAGCCTGTGCAGCCACCTGCCACTAAAATGAGCAGAGGGCTGCAGACCTCCCCTGTGAGGACAGGCTGAGCAGCTGGGGTTGTTCAGCCTGGAGGAGGCTCCCAGGTGACCTTCCAGCAGCTTTCCAATAGCTGAAGGGGGCTACAAGAAAGCTGGGGGAGGGCTTTTGACAGGGGTGGTAGTGAGAGGACAAGGAGAAAGGGTTCCAGACTTGAAGAGGGGAGATTGATGTTGGCCATGAGGAATACGTTCTTTCCTGTGAGGGTGCTGAGATGCTGGAACAGGTTGCCCCAGGCAGTTGTGGCTGCCTCATCGCGGGCAGGTTGGCTGGAGCCCTGAGTAACCTGCTCTAGTGAAGGTGTCGCTGCCTGTGCAGGGGGGTTGGAACTGGATGGTCTTTAAGGTCCCTCCCGACCCTGCCCATTCTACCTGACATCAAGCACAAGTCCCTGTGTGGCTGGGCAGCCAGCAAGGAGCATCACTAAACTCATCAAAATGAGCAGGCTGAGCCTTCCTCCTCCAGCTGCGGACAGAAGGCACAAAGTGAAAGAAGAATTGGGGAGGACTTGAACCTACAATCATTAGATCAATAAAGAAGAATTTGTTCAGGACAACTGGGAACTTAAGAATGTAAAAGCCAGCACAAAAATGATGATGTTTTGGCCAGGAACGGCCGGACAGGGGAAATCATTTTTGTTTTCTACTGTCAGCAGAAAACTTTGTCTAAATGTCAGCAGCTAAAAGAAAATGTGACCTCGTCAGCAAAAAGGAGCATTTGTCATTCCTGAACTTCCATGTCACCTATGGCAGCTTCTGGGAACAGGCTTTCCTGCAGGGAGTGTGATGAATGTTTACTGGCAGTGGGCTTCAGGCGTTTTTAAACATCTCCCTGAAAACAAACCGTAGCCCTGGACGTCCACTCTCAACTGGCCTCCTCAGAAGAGAAGAGAGGAGAAAGAGAAGGAGGGGAGAACCTGAGAGGAGAAAGAAAAGTGGACCCACCTGGATGTGTTCCTTTGTGACTGGATCTAGGGGATCCTGCTGTGGCAGGGGGGTTGGACTGGATGATCTTTTGAGGTCCCTTCCCATCCCTAATGTGACTCTGTGATAGGACAAGGGGCACTGGGTGTCAGCTGGAATAGAGGAGGTTCCACATCAGTATGAGAAGGAGTGAGGGTGACAGAGCCCTGGAAGGGGCTGCCCAGGGGGGTTGTGGAGTCTCCTTCTCTGGAGACATTTAAAACCCACCTGGATGTGTTCCTGTGTGACTTGGTCTGGGTGATCCTGCTGTGGCAGGGGGATTGGACTGGATGATCTTTTGAGGTCCCTTTCAATCCCAAGTGTTCTGTGATTGGACTGGGTGATCTTTCGAGGTCCCTTCCAGTCCCTGATGTTCTGTGATTCTCTGAAGAACCCGAGTTCCCAGCAAACAGGAACATTTTTAGAGCATTAACAGTGGAAATTACCATCAGTTCCAAGCACTTCACCCTCAAGCTAGGAAATATCCTGACTTTAAGGGAAAAGCAGGGCAGCCTCAGAGTACCCTATAAGCCTGTTAAAGTCAGTCTATGCTACAGCTCCAGAAATTTAAGGGCTATGAAAACAAACCAGAGTTTGCCATTTGATACCACAGAACATTAGGGGTTGGAAGGGACCTCGAAAGATCATCCAGTCCAATCCCCCGACCACAGCAGGATAAAGGCTTCATCATTTGGACATGTTCCTGTGCAGCTTGGGCTAGGTGACCCTGCTGGGGCAGGGGGATTGGGCTGGATGATCTTTTGAGGTCCCTTCCAACCCCTAATGTCCTGTGATTCTGTGACTCACAAAGCAAAGCTCAGATGCTGGAACATAATCTCTGAGTACCCTTGTGAAAGTCTCCTGCTATAAAAGCTAAACATCTGCATTTCCTGCCCTGGGCTTGAGTAATTCTGGAAATTCAGGAATATTTGACTGGTTGCGTTCAAGAAAGACCTTGAGGAGAAGTTTCAGTAGATCTCATGCCTAGGCAGTGATTCAGCTGGTTTACGATTATCAACCCCAAGCTCCTGGAATTTTGGATCCAGGGCAAGTTTTCTGTTGCTGGGTTGGAAGAGCAGACGTTTTATCGACACAGAGGAGATCCTGCAAATCTGATTTAATTACCACATAGAATCATTAGGGATGGGAAGGGACCTCCAAAGATCATCTAGTCCAATCCCCCTGCACAGCAGGATCAACTAGCCCAAGTCATAGAGTCATTCTGTCTGCTCTGGGTCTCAAACTACGCGTTAGTGATCCAGAAAAGGACTGAAGGGCCAGTGTTTGATAGCAGATCTATGCGTGCAGATGTCTCGCACACGCACGTGTGGTCACGTCCTCCCTGCTGTCATTTCACTGTTAGGCTCTACACAACAGCTGTGGAGGTTCTCTGGATCATTCCCTTCGGCTCAGGGTGCCCACTGAGGCCGACAGCAACCCAGAGCCTCTGGAAAACTAAATCATCTCATCTGAATAGCTGCAGAAACTCCTTGGCATTCAGCTTTGAACTTTAACCAAGAAAAGTTCCCATCTTCCAAACAACGGCATCTGTTGATTGGACGGACGACTAGATCAATATTGATGTTGGCAACCGGCTTTGGCTGCGTCGGCCTGAAGAAATATGTCGGTTGTGGTGTTAAAAAGTTATGTCAGTTCCTCAACGCGCGCCTCTTTTTCTTGGAGCGCTGCCTGAGAATGAGTTTCCAGAGTGACTTCCAGAAGTTAATCTGGAGGTTGGCCTCCGCAGCGAAGGAAACTGCTCAGAAAAATACCGGAGGATAATCCGGTGCTGGGAGCAAACAACCGCCTTCTGCCGAGCTATCGGCGCGCGTGGAGTAGAACCTTTCAAGGGGACTCATTACAGATGGAGAAAACAGGGGGTTTCCGTGTCACGGGGGTGCGAAAGCTCAGGCTGCACTTTTTACTTCCATCACAGAATCACAGAACATCAGGGATAGGAAGGGACCTCCAAAGATCATCCAGTCCAATCCCCCTGCTACAGCAGGATCCCCTAGATCCAGTCGTGCAGGAACAGTAGGGATTGGAAAGAACCTTGAAAGATCATCCAGTCCAATCCCCCAGCCCTGAACTGGTCACAAGATTCCAGACGTGGTCTCACCAGGACAGAGAAGAGGGGCAGGAGAACCTCTCTCTCCATCTGTCTACCCTTCCACCTATCCAGCTACCTGCCAACCCTCCATTTCCTGTATTTGCTGTTGGTTCACATATCTTTCTGCTCTGGTGCTCAACCCTCTGATGTATTTCCAGAAAGCAACCCTATGACATCCCAGCCTTCCTCTGGCTGCGATAAGCAGGACAAGCTCCTTCATGCCTGCTCTGCCAGAGCAATTTTCCCCATTTCATCCAGGTGCCTGCTCTACCCAAGCCCAGGTTTCAGTTCTCAAACAAGAGTGAACAGAGTTTCCAGATAACATCTTAGCCAATACTCTTGGCAAACTGCTCTAGTGTTTTCCCTTTTGAAGAAAGAGCTTCCTTCACCTGAATCATCCTGAGATTACTTTTCCCTTTCCGCACTCAGGTCACTTTGTTCCTGTGAGCCCCGTGCTGTGGCTGACTAGCCATTCCATTGCTTACTGCACCCTGCTGAGGAATGTCAAGGAACCACAGAACACTGGGGATTGGAAGGGACCTTGACAGATCATCCAGTCCCATCTCCCCACCACAGCAGGATCACAGAACACTGGGGATTGGAGGGGACCTCGACAGATCATCCAGTCCCATCTCCCCACCACAGCAGGATCACCTAGATCCAGTCGCACAGGAACATCTCCAGGTGGGTTTTAAACGTCTCCAGTGAAGGAGACTCCACAATCCTCCAGGGAAGCCCCTTCCAGGGCTCTGTCACTGCTGAGGAACAGCAGAAATTTGTGTTCTCTACCCCGAGGATGGAATTAATCTCCTCTGTCTTCAAGCACTTCCCAAAAGTGATTTAGTCTGTCCTGAGAGAGAAGCCCAAGGCAGGAGGGATAACTGAGCAGCAAAAGTCTCTCATTTCTTTACATTGACTAGAGATGCCTTAGAAACCACCGTGAAGTGTTTCATTGATGGATTACGTAATCATAACATCCTCCTCCCCTTGGAAAGAACAAAAGCACTTACTGAAGGCTTCGGCATTGCTGTGGTGGGAGGATTGGACTGGATGGTCTTTCGAGGTCCCTTCCAATCCCTAATGTCCTGTGAGTCCATGATTCCTCATTCAGGATCCTCATTTTCCTTTCAGAATGACTTAATGAACCGCCTGTGGTCACTACTCTTGGCTGTGGATTTAATATGGATATACCATGATATCTAAATAATAGGTACAACATCACAGTGCTATCAGACTGTAATTTAAATTACAGACTATTATACAACCTTTATAATTTATTCTCCTCTACCCTAATTATACTGTAATTGGGAGATTGGGCTGGATGATCTTTCAAGGCCCCTTCCAATCCCTAATGTTCTGTGAGTCTGTGTGTGAATTATGTGTTGTAATATTAAGAATATAGTTTATATTCTTAATATAATCATTCTTAACACAATAAATTCCATTGTTTATGTTATATATACTGTATAGGTTGAAATTCATGTGCCTGTGGTGCCTGGGGAACAAGACTTACGTCCTCCTACTCAGAACCAAGGATATCTTCTGCTTTTTTAAGGTCCAAATTGATTCTCTCTTCAGGCAATATGAAGGAGACAAAAGTCTCTGTTACTGAAGGGTAACATTAGGGATTGGAAGGGACCTCAAATGATCCTCCAGTCCAGTCCCCCTGTCACAGCAGGATCACCTAGATCCAGTCACAGAAACACAGGACATTAGGGACTGGAAGGGACCTCAAAAGATCCTCCAGTCCAATCCCCCTGCCACAGCAGGATCACCGCACTATCACGACGATGCAGTGGTTCTGTGGGACTATTTTATTAAGAATCACAGAATCATTCAGGTTGGAAAAGACCTTTGGGATGATCGTGTCCAACCACCAACCCTACTCCCCAAGTTCACTTCTAAACCAGATCCCCCAACACCCATCTAAGCGACTTTAAAACTCATGCAGGGATGGGGACTCAACCCTCACCCTGGGCAGCCTAGTCCAGTGCCTGACCACCTCCTTCTGTGAAGAACCCCTTCCCAATGTCTAGTCCAAACCTAGCCTGTTGGAGCTCGAAGCCCTTTTTCACTAAAAGACCTAACGGGGAGGGAGCAGCAGAGCAGGAAGCCGTGAAGGTTGTTGAGACGGTATGAGAAGCACCGGCAAGGCTTTTGTGGGGCGTTCTGCAGTAGCAGCAGGTCGTGTTCTTGCAGCGCTTTGCCCTCATGAACCACAGGACTGGGAGTCTCCACCTCTGTCCCCATCCCTCTGCATCCTTTTGGCCTCTGCTCCGTTTCGCTCAGTGTGGAAGAAGGAAGCTGTTCAGATGTTTTATCTGAACTCACTAGCTCTACATGAAAGAGCGGCCTTCCTGGTTCATATGTGGAGCAGGTCAGATTCCTCTTTCGCTCTGACTGTCAGCTCTGAGATGCATCCCCCGCAAACCCACTGCAGAGAAACTCAGGCAGATTCTAGAGAAGTCATTTCCTTTTGCTAAATATAAAAGGGCAGGAGCTCGCTCGTAGGGACTGCAAAAAGTGCTCTGAAAGTGATCCCAGAGAAGGGAGATGAGTCAGCAGCACGCGGAACGCGCGTTACGTGGGAGACGTCTTACCCGCACGACGGGGAAAGAGGGGCTAGAGGAGCGTGGCCTTCGACTTCAGAGGGCACCTCTCTCCTTTCCTTGCAGGACTGCATCTTTCTTTGTCCTCACACAAAACCAGTGCCGGGGTGTTTCCAGTCTGCTGCTCAGCGACATCCTTCCGTCTGCTGTCACTACTTCGAGTGGCACTGCCAGTAGGAACTACCAGCAGAAACATGAAGTAGCCAAGGGAGAATCATCTGCTTTTCAGAAGAGGGCTCACAGCAATCCCCCCGTCTCATACCCTGCAGCAAGAAAGGGAAGTGGCTGGAAGGATCTGACCCAGCTGGCTTTCCACTGCACTGGAGGTCTTCTGTAACTCACAGAGCCCCAGCATCACCTCTGTCTCCACACCTGGAAAGACCATCCAGTCCAATCACAGAACATTGGGGACTGGAAGGGACCTCGAAAGATCATCCAGTTCAATCACAGACTCACAGAACATCAGGGATTGGAAGGGACCTCAAAAGAGCATCCAGTCCAACCCCCCTGCCAGAGCAGGATCCCCTAGTCACACAGGAACATCTCCAGGTGGGTTTTAAACTTCTTCAGAGAAAGATTTGAAATCATGTGGCCAGTTGGCATCAATTTCACAGAGTTGTCATGAAGAGCAATGAGAGGCACCAGACAGGGCTGGCACTCTTTAGAAGCACTCGCGTGCTTTTCTGTCTTCTAAAAATCCCTCCTCACACGTGTGCAAGGCAGGAGGAGGCTGTGGCTGCTTTCATAGAATCATCGAATCATTCAGGTTGGAAAAGACCCCTGGGATCACTGAGTTCAACCATCAACCCTGCTCTACAGGTTCACCCCTGAACCACACACTACACCCAAAGAGCTGACAGGCAGTGGTAATTAACTAAGTACCCAAGTGCAGGGACACATCAACCTACCCAACTTCATCAGGCAGTGGGAGAACAACAGCCCTGCCTGCTTGACTAGCCAGCTCTGTCGGAAAGCAACCTGTGCCTTGCTAATGAGATTATCCTGCTCTTCAGAAACCAGGATTAGTCACCCCGGGACTATCTTCTCGTATCTGAAACTTGGCTTTGGAAGAAGGCAGGGTATGAAAAGGTTTAGAGTTGGCTTAGTCATCCCTGCGTGGAAAGGTACCCAAAGGAACTGAATGGATCATCCTGGAAGTCCTGAAGACTCTTGGAGGAATCACGGAACAGTAGGGATTGGAAGGGACCTCGAAAGATGATCGAGTCCAATCACAGAATCACAGAACATTAGGGATTGGAAGGGACCTCAAAAGATCATCCAGTCCAATCACAGAACATGAGGGATTGGAAGGGACCTGGAAAGATCATCCAGTCCATCACAGAACATGAGGGATTGGAAGGGACCTGGAAAGATCATCCAGTCCATCACAGAACATGAGGGATTGGAAGGGACCTCAAAAGATCATCCAGTCCAATCCCCCTGCCACAGCAGGATGAGGGCAGAGCAAGCAACTGCACCCACATCTGTTTGCCAAGCTGGCCCCCAGCCTGATGACACGTGTGCCCCTCTGTCTGTGCCTATGAAGACTCGCACTCACAGGAGGAAGGTCTGACTTGGGCTCCTGGCCTGGTCGATGGCTGTGCTGATGTCACACTGCTGTTCTCATGGGCTCTTCATTTCCTGTGAATACCTTGGCACATCCTTAGCCAAGGCTTCGATGAAGACGAAGAAAAACCTTGTGACTTGGCAGGTTTGCTTCAAAACTCACTAGCCCTTGCTTTCTGCCTTCCTCTGCGCAGCCCTGGTGGCTGTCATCGAGAGTCAAGGGGAGAGACTGGGGACTGTTGTGTTCTATTCTGATCCTACAGAGGAAAAACCCCGTTGACTGCAGGGTTTGGCCCTAAAAAAGTCACTGCGTTCCCCCTAGGAAGCAGCAACGTGAAAACATTTGGAGCTGATGGATTTTTAAGTCTGCCCAGATGGGAAGTCTTTATATGAATTAACTTCACTCTCCGAGTACCTGAGACAGAAGGGCTTCCTGATTAAAGAAGATACCTCCGCTGTTGGCCTTCCCTATCTGCTCTGATTCGATCCATGTGATCCATCTCTTCCCCTCATGTTGTGGACCGCGGCGATTGCTCAGCTGCGGTGACTTACTGCGGTGCTGTGCTGTGCCTGCGCGGTAACGGCGCACGAGGGAGGCTCCAAGGGGATTTTGAGCAGTCCCTGTCCCACACGGGCATCTCGAACAACGTTACTTGGCCGTAGGTGGAAGAATTTCCTTTTGGCAGTTTTTCTTTCCAAAGAAAACACCACAAGTGGAAGTTAGATAGTCCTGCTGTTGGAGCTCTGCAGCAGCGAGAGGAGAGGTGGCCTTCAGGGCAGCGGGGCGACCGCAGCGCCTGGGAGACGGCTCCTCTGCACTGAATCGCAGAGCGTTGGAAGGGACCTCAAAAGATCATCCAGTCCAATCTCCCTACCACAGCAGGATCCCCTAGATCCAGTCATTAGGGATTGGAAGTGACCTCAAAAGACCATCCAGTCCAATCCTCCCGCCACAGCAGGATCCCCTAGATCCAGTCATTAGGGATTGGAAGGGACCTCGAAAGACCATCCAGTCCAATCCTCCCGCCACAGCAGGATCCCCTAGATCCAGTCATTAGGGATTGGAAGGGACCTCGAAAGACCATCCAGTCCAATCTCCCTACCACAGCAGGATCCCCTAGATCCAGTCATTAGGGATTGGAAGGGACCTCGAAAGACCATCCAGTCCAATCCTCCCGCCACAGCAGGGTCATCTAGACCAAGTGGCACAGGAACATGTCCAGGTGGGTTTAAACATCTCCAGAGATGGAGACACCTAAGTTGCTCCAGGGGAGGTTTAGAGTGGATGTTAGGAAAACATTTATTGACTGAAAGAGCGGTTAAGCACCAGAACAGGCTCCGTGGGGAAGCGGTGGAGTCACCATTCCTGGAGGTGTTCATACACCCGTGGTGCTTCAGGACCTGGTTCAGTGGGCACGGTGGTGGTGTTGGGTCTACAGCTGGACCTGATGATCTCAGACATCATTTTCAGAACCCAATGGTTCTGCAATTCTACGACTCCGAGCGACAAAGCCTGTTAAACTGAGGTTGAGTTCTCAAAGACTTCCTCGCACGAGCTTGGCACGGCTCAGACTCGCGCTTCAGCTGCAGCGCTGGAGGCATTTATGCAGTGGCGCGCGAGGCAGCTAGTGGCACAGTGTGACCCTGTCTGCTGCTTAGCCAGGAGAATGTGCATCCTGCTCGGTTCAAGCACCAGACAGGACCGCTGGACCGCTCTTCATGCACTGACTTGGGCCTCCGTCTTGTTTGCCTTTACTTCTCCTTTGGACTGTGCACGGACAAAGCAGCAGTAGATCCCTGAGCATCTTCCATTCTCCCCCCAAGTGGGCACTGGGGAGGCCTCCCCTCGAGTACTGGGCGCCTCACTTCAAGAAGGAGATTGAGGGGCTGGAGCGGGTCCAGAGGAGCAAGAAGGCTGGGGAAGGGACTGGAGGGAGACTGTTCATTAACCATGTGCTGCCTAGAACCGCTTTAGGCTTCGGAGAACTGGGTCACCCCTTTCCTTTAGCCGCATCCTGCTGCGTGCTGATTGCATAAGGTAACAGGATCACGCACGGCTCCTCTTCCTCTGCAAGACAGGGCTCCTGTTTTAAGTCATCCCCCGCTGGGTGCGAGGCGTTCTCTGTTTCAATGCTAGTGCTCGGTTTTAAGGTCGCTCTGAGAGTTTGGCACTAGGATAGAATCTCCAAACCATTCAGGCTAGAAAAGACCACTGGGATCATCGAGTCCAACCATCAACCCCACTCTACAAGTTCAACCCTAAACCACATCCCCCAACACTACAGCTAAGCGACTTTTAAACTCATCCAGGGATGGGGACTCAACCCCCACCCTTGGCAGCCCAGTCCAGTGCAAATTCACACGAGGGTACTACTATTTTTCTGGGTACTACTAATAGGTGTCTCGGGCAGTTGTGTAATAGGACTGGGTGATCAGTAAAAGGTAGTCACTGGCTTCTCTTTGAGAAGTTGGGTGCCCTGCTGAGACTGCATCTGGAATCTTGTGTCCAGTTGTGGGCTCCTCAGTTCCAGAAGGACACAGAGCTGCTGGAGACAGTCCAGCACAGAGCCTCAGAGATGATGGAGGGAGGGGAGCATCTCCCAGCTGAGGAGAGGCTGAGGGAGCTGAGGAAAAGAGGAGCCTGAGGGGTGACCTCATGAATGTTGATAAATCTGTGAAAGGTGGGTGTCAGGAGGATGGAGCCAGGCTCTGCTCAGGGGCACTGGATGTGAGCTGGAACAGAGGAGGTTTCACAGAACCATTAGGGATCGAAAAGTACCTCAGAAGATCATCCAGTCCAATCCCCCCACCACAGCAGGTTCACCTAGACCAAGGCACACAGGATTCACATCAACATGAGAAGGAACTTCTCCACGGTGAGGGTGACAGAGCCCTGGAAGGGGCTGCCCAGGGGGGTTGTGGAGTCTCCTTCTCTGGAGATGTTTAAAACCCACCTGGACATGTCCCTGTGTGACTGGATCTAGGTTTGGGGGGGCTGGACTGCTTCCTTTCTCGTGGAGTTCAGCCGGTGACGAGGCGGCTGACGGGAAGGCCGGAGCTCTGTGCCATCCAACTGCAACCCGTGACCTCTCCACTAGAAACAGCCAAACCCCCCAGAGAAGGCTCCTAGTGGCTGCCCTCCCCAGGAAAGGCAGAGAGCCCTCTGCAGACCTCCTGCTAACCAGACTGGGGTGGAAAGTGGAGTTTTCCACCCCTGGGCAGCAGCCAAGGCCTTTCTCACAGTTAGACCTCTCCTTCCCTGCAAATATCATCCGGAGGAGCTATTTGGCCCAAGTGTTGGTGGGCTGACATTTCCACGCTCGAACGCTGCAAGCAAACGGCATCTTCTGTCAAAACAGGGCTCGCCGGAAGCCTCCCAGTGCTTCACCGCCGAGCACCCAAATAAGCTGCTCTGCACGATCCATCGCCGGGCGATCGCTCTGGAAAAGGAGCAGCCCCCTCATTTCTGCTGTCATCAGGTGACATTTGGGAGTCGGGACTCTCATCCCACAGCCTTGACAGCAGCACATGTGGAAAATTAAACGGAGGGAGCGACACTTCGAAAAGCTGAAGCACAAGCAAACCCGACTCATGAGTCAAAACTCCGGCTCGCTTCTTCCCGAGTCCTCACATTTTTGTGCCGCATCACTTGTAGGGTTTCGCGGGCAACGGGACCAGAGGGCTAGTGGCTATGAAGGGCGAGGGAAGTAGCATGCGCTACAGCCCACAGGCAACTTCAGCATCCAGAAGCACAGAACATGAGGGATTGGAAGAGACCTTGAAAGATCATCCAGTCCAATCCCCCTGCCAGAGCAGGATCACCTCAAGAGGTTCTCTTTTGTCTTCCCTTATCTAGGGATGACACGAGAAAACTAGGAGCCTAACTTTACAGAATCACAGAGTCATTCAGGTTGGAAGAGACCCCTGGGATCATCGAGTCCAACCAGCAACCCCACTCTGCAAGGTCCCACCTAAAGCAGATCCCCCAACACCACATCTAAGCGACTTTTAAACTCATCCACGGATCTCACTCTTAATGCAGTTTAAACTTCTCTTTCCCACCTTCATCTCTTGTCTACATGGTCCCTTCACACACAAGCAGAAGAATGGCTGCAGCCAGACTTTGATCACAGAATTATTGAGGCTGGAAAAGACCTCTGAGCTCATCCAGCCCAGCCCATGACCTAACATCACCACACTGGCCAGACCAGGGCACTGAGGGCCACATCCAGATCCCAGACACATCCAACAGGAAGAAAGACGGAGAGCAGGCAATGACTGAGCCGCTGGGGATGAACAGCACGACGTTTCTTGTTCCAGTGGCAACCACAGAGTCACAGAACATTAGGGACTGGAAGGGACCGCCAAAGGAAATGCCAGTTTCAGCAGGTCTGTGGCACTTGCTGAAATGGAGACTGAGGGGTGACCCCATGACTGTTGATAAATGTGTGAAGGGTGGGTGTCAGGAGGATGGAGCCAGGCTCTGCTCAGGGGCACCTAATGACAGGACAAGGAGCAGTGGGTGTGAGCTGGAACAGAGGAGGTTCCATACCAATGTGAGAAGGACCTTCTTCCCAGTGAGGGTGACAGAGCACTGGCAGGGGCTGCCCAGGGGGCTTGTGGTGTCTCCTTCTGGGCATGTTCCTGTGTGACTTGCTCTAGGTGATCCTGCTGTGGCAGGGGGATTGGACTGGATGATCTTTCCAGGTCCCTTCCAATCCCTAATGATTCTGTAATTGGACCAGATGATCTTTCCAGGTCCCTTCTAACCCCTAACACTCTGTGATTCTATGATCTGGATGTTGACAATCCCTACCCCTATTACTTCCTCCATCCCTGGGAGTGAGGTGCTCAAACTCCTCAGCTGTTTCCCTGACTAAGCAACGCGTTTCCTCCGCCGACCCCACACGCCAGCCACAGATGCCGATGAACCGGTCAAGCCATTTCCAATAGTTCCAGGCACTTAAATTCATACCAAGCCCGTGCACTCATTAGTGAGGATGCTGCTGTGTTTAAGTCAGTTGGGGCTTTTCTGGTGCAGCTCAGAGCAGAGCTGGAGCCAAGACATGTGTCTTACTCAGTTCCTTAGCCTCTCCAGCGCTGCGGATTAACCGAGCGCGTGTGTCGCTGAATCTGCTCAGCATTAAAACAACACAAAATGTATTTTGCTCCTTCCAACTAAATAGTTTCTCCTTCAAATCTGAACCAGATGGAAACGCAGCGAGTTCTCCGAGATGAGCTCATCTGGGCTTCGGAGTGGAATGTCCAACCCCAGAGATGCGAGTCGGGGGCTGAGCAGGGGAATTCTGAGCATCTAGCGCTCATTCTCGTTAGCTGGAGTGGGCAAGGGCAATAAACCACACAGACAGCATGGAATCACAGAGCTTTGGGGGTTGGAAGGGACCTCCAAAGATCCTCCAGCCCAATCCCCCTGCCAGGGCAGGAGCACCCAGACCAAGCTGCACTGGACCATATCCAGGCAGGTTTTAGGAAACCAAGCAGCCCGTTGCCGTCTGACTGCTGTAGAAAAGCAGGTGTTTCTCTGACAGCAGCATCACCAGGGGAGCTGACACACGTGAAGCAGCCCTGCCTCAGACTACCTGTACTGCAGCTGTGGGATCGTCGTGTGTTCTGCAGCCTCTCGTGCTGCAGTGGCTGTTCTTCATTAGCCCAGCCAGGCTAGTCCTGCCTCACTGAGCTCCAGGGAGCTCTGCCGGGGCCGTCGCTGCTGCCAGAGGTTTACCTGAGAATGAAAGGTGTTGAGCTGCCACATGCTCAGCCAAGTAAATGAGATGTGAAGGTGCTCAGTGCCTTCGCCACGTCCTGCACACCCAGTTTTCAGGCAGTCTGGTGACAGCTGGCTCAGGTTAATTGAACAGGCTTGCTGATAAGATAAATGAGCAGAGGTGAACCCTTCTCGGTGAGAATTAAGCTGAGATGTAGAGTGAACAGGTTTGCCTCTCTGGCTGCACTGAACTGGGGCCAGGGCCAGCTTAATTTTGATGTGCAGCTCTCCACAGTCCTAGGAGCAAGCTGGAAGGGTCTGTTCAGGGAACAGAGAACCTGCAGGTCTGACAGACCCAGCACCTGTTTGCCTGAAGGTTTCTCCAACGTCTACTATAGGTCTCTGGTGATGGAGGCTTTTGTTTATTAGGGACTTTCTGTTTTAAGGGTCCTTATCACAGCCCTAGAATCAGGACTCACAGAATGTGAACCATGAGAGAAAGTAAACCAGAAAGATTTCTCATTGGAATTGCCGGCCTTCATTGAATCACAGAACATTAGGGATTGGAAGGGACCTCCAAAGATCATCCAGTCCAATCTCCCTGGCACAGCAGGATCACCTAGATCCAGCAGCACAGGAACATGTCCAGGCTGGTTTGAAATGTCTCCAGAGAAGGAGATTCCACAACCCCCCTGGGGCAGCCCCTTCCAGGGCTCTGTCACCCTCACTAGGAAGAAGTTCCTTCTCACACTGATGTGGAACCTCCTCTGTTCCAGTTGCCACCCATTACCCCTTGTCCTATCACCAGATGCCCCTGAGCAGAGCCTGGCTCCATCCTCCTGACACCCACTCTTCACATATTAATCAACATTCATGGGGTCACCCCTCAGTCTTCTCTTCTCCCAGCTCCCTCAGCCCTTCCTCAGCAGGGAGATGTTCCACTCCCTCCATCATCTCTGTGACTCTGCGCTGGCCTCTCTCCAGCAGCTCTGTGTCCTTCTGGAACTGAGGGGCCCACAACTGGACACAATATTCCAGATGTGGTCTCACCAGGGCAGAGTAGAGGGGGAGGAGAACCTCTCTTCAACTCCTAACCAGCCCCCTTCCGATCCACCCCAGGATGCTGTTTGCCTTCTTGGCCACAAGAGCACATTGGTAGCTCCTGGCCATCCTGCTGGCCACCAGGACTCCCAGGTCCCTTTCTCCTACGCTGCTAACAGGTCAATCCCCACCCTACCCTAGTACCTGGGACTGCTCTTGCCCAGATGCCAGAGTCTGCACTGCCCTTGTTACAGACGAGAAAGACTGTTCTGGAGCACAAGTGAATTTGCACGCAGACTCCAAGCTGAATTTGCCCAGCAGAAGAGTCTCTGTAGGACTTAACAGACACCAGAAAGAATGAAAACTAGTGGGATTTAAAAACAAATAATGAAAAAAATCCTCCTTACTGGAGCTGTGGACATTCTGGGGATAATTAGTTGCACATGTCTGGGTTGTGCCCTGGGATGAGGTAATAAATAAATTAAACGTGGGTTTGGAAGCAGTTATCCCTGACTACCCTAAATGTCCACTGCTCAGAACATCTGGATGCAGGCAACTTTGGGGATCTGAAAGGACCACAGAATGATTTTATATAGAAGAGCAACAGTACTGCACAGGAAGCAGCAGAGGAACTGCAGGCAGCACCGTGCTGAGTGATGCTTCACTAGACTGGATCCATTATCCAATCCACTGGGTATGGTTGGGAGAGATCTGTTTGGAGAAGGCAGCTGACTTGGAAACAAGGTGAGTAATGATGCACCTCCATGGAATCACAGAGCATCAGGGATTGGAAGGGACCTCCAAAGATCAGCCAGTCCAGTCCCCCCACCACAGCAGCATCCTCTAGATCAAGTCACAGGAACATGTCCAGGTGGGTTTTAAACATCTCCAGAGAAGGAGACTCCCAACCCCCCCTGGGCAGCCTGTATACATCAAGCCATCAGTTATTATAGCACCAACTGAAACATCTTTGGGGGTCCTACTGGCCAGCAGGATGGCCATGAGCCAGCAATGTGCTCTTGTGGCCAAGAGGGCCAACAGCATCCTGGGGTGGATCAGAATGGGGGTTGTTAGCAGATTGAGAGAGGTTCTTCTCTCCCTCTACTCTGCCCTGGTGAGACCACATCCAGTTCTGGGCCCCTCAGTTCAAGAGGGATGTGGAGCTGCTGGAGGGTGTCCAGCATAGAATAATGAGGATGAGGAAGGAGGTGGAGCACCTCCCTTGTGAGGAGAGGCTGAGGGAGCTGGGCCTCTTTAGTTTGGAAATGAGGAGACTGAGGGGTGACCTCATTAGTGTCTATAAATATTTGAGGGGTGGGTGTCAGGAGGGTGGAACCAGGCTCTGCTCAGGGGCATCGAATGATAGGACAAAGGGTAGTGGGTGTGAGCTGGAACAGAGCAGGTTCCACATAAATATGAGAAAGAACTTCATGGTGAGGGTGCCAGAGCCCTGGAAGGGGCTGCCCAGGGGGGTTGTAGAGTCTCCTTCTTTAGAGACGTTTAAAACCCACCTGGACATGTTCCTGTGTGACTTGGTGATCCTGCTGTGGCAGGGGGATTGGACTGGATGATTGGAGGTCCCTTCCAATCCCTAATGTTCTGTGATTCTGTGTCTCAAATAAGCAGCTTAACCTCATCTGTTTCAGTTGTGGTAGGTTCGTGCTTTAGACCAACCAACTCTAACCACAGCTCCTCTCCTTTTTCTTGCCAGGAAATCAATCACAAGTGTTTTCAGCTTGCAGTAGTCACCAGGGTTAGTCAGAACTCACACTCAGAGGAGGAGGGACACAAGCTGGGATTTGTGGCTAGCTGATAAGAACATGTTTCTGATGCTCCTTATCAACAGCTGACAGATCAACACCCTCACGGATTAGGAAGGCAGCGGTGAATCACTTCTTGCTAACAAGTTGTTCTAGAAGCTCCTTGAGAACACGGATGACAGGTGGGAAATGTTGTTCACTTGGTTAGAATTACTGCAGTGTCATGATGGCCAAAGCTGCTGATGCAAGTCTGACAGGTCAGTTCACAAGCTCTAGCTCCGTTTCCCTTGTGCCTCTAGAGCAAATCTTGTTAGCCAGCCTTCTAGCCGAGCTTGGAAGGAACAGGGACTCCCCCAGCACTGCCTCTGCGCACCAGCAGAGCGCCCCGCTTACCCTTGGTGGGCACCACTACAACCCTGCCACTAACCCCTGATGACTTGTTTTAGATGTGTTCCATGCTCCTCCTGATGACTTCTCTCTCAGTGTGGCCACTGACAGCCTCACTCTTCCAGCTGCCCAGGCCTCCAGCAGGTTTTCCTTGCTCACTCTCCCCTATCCTGTACAGGCAAGTGCCCGTGGTGGGAATTCTGCAAGCAGGTAACTAAGGAATCAAGGAGAAATGAAGAGTCAACTTGACATCACTGGGATCATGTCCCTCACTTCTGAGTGCCTCAGCATTATTTCCTAGGTGTGAAATGGTGGGAGGTGTCTCTGCCTGGTGGGAGATGATGGAGGGATTGGACTGGATGATCTTTCGAGGTCCCTTCCGATCCCTAATGCTCTGTGATCTTTAAGGTCCTTTCCAACCCAAACCCTTGTATGAAATGATCTGGGATGACCAAGGGATTTTAAAAACCACTCTGAATATTCACTTTGGGAATGAAGGTGACTACAGGTCACTCGGGCAAGCAGCTTAAATGTAACTGACATGGGCCACTGGCTTCCAGGAGAGAATACCAGGGCAGTGTTGGCTACCAAGCACGTCCACATGGGATCAGTTATCCACCAATACTATATCCAAGCACGTTACAGAAATAGGAGGTGTTCTGGGTAAAGGTAATCTGGAGCCTGCACATGGGCATTCGCACGCTGACAGAATTATTGAGGCTGGAGAAGACCTCTGAGCTCATCCAGCCCAGCCCATGACTTAACATCACCACATCGGCCAGCTCAGGGCACTAAGGGCTATGGCCGGTCTGTCCTTCAACACCTCCAGGGATGGAGCCTCCACCACTGCCCTGGGCAGTCCGTTCCAATATCTGATCACCCTTTCCGTGAGGAAGGGCTTCCTAACATCCAACCTAACCCTCCTCTGGTGCAGCTTCAGGCCCTGCTCTCTCATCCTGTCACAAGAGCCCATTACCCACAGCTGGTGACTAGAGATGGGTTGGAGTTGAGCAGGTTTCTACCAAGTTTCACTTTATGATGGTAGGATGGAAGTGAACTTCATCACACAAGTAGACCAAGTGCCAGTCATTCCCTTCTTGCCATGTTTGCCAACATCTGTAGACCTTGCTCCAGAAGCCTGTGTAGAACTTGAGCAGATCAGGATTCATAACCAGCAGGCAGAGGGCTACACGGCGCAGAATTTGTAAGATTCATAATCATCCTGATTCTTTACGACAGCCAACGCGAGGCTGAGTCACACCCCGCGCTCAGTCCTCTGGCCGCTGCGGTTGCACCACCAGCCTGGCACTCAGGAGACGCAGGGCGAGCCACACGCTTCCTGCGTGACTCCGTGCAAATTGCCTCATCTGTGTTTCTCAAGTCCCCATCCATGAAACCGAGTGATGTCCTCGTGCCCCGGGAATGCGCACGGAACACGTGTGTCAGCGAGCGGGTGACGTGGTGGCACCAACCCTGGGGAAGCACTGGTGCTAAGTGCAACCACCAGTGAAAGCTCTCTGTGTTCGGAGCGGTGACTGATTCCCCACTTCCGCCCACCCTGCAGTCACACAGCTACACAGATCATTAGGCGTTGGAAGGGACCTCCAGGGGTCATCGAGACCAACTCTTCTGGTCAAGAAGGGTCATAGAACCTAGGACAGGTTAGACAGAAACGCATCCTGATGGGTTGTAGAAGTGTCTAGAGAAGCTGACTCCACAAGCTCCCTGGGAAGCCCATTCCAGTGCTCAGACATCCCATCACAGAATCACAGGACATTAGGGATTGGAAAGGACCTGGAAAGATCATCCAGTCCAATCCCCTTGACACAGTAGGATCACCTAGACCAAGTCACACAGGAACATGTCCAGGTGGGTTTGAAATGTGTCCAGGGAAGGAGACTCCACAACCCCCCTGGGCAGCCCCTTCCAGGGCTCTGTCACTCACTGGGGAGTTGTTCTCATCAGAAGAACCATTTTAACAGTCCTATGAACACGTTGTGGCTAAATGACATGAAGACAACTCAAAATCGAGGATCACCCGTAATGATTCTATGATTAGGGATTGGAAGGGACCTCCAAAGATCAAGGATTATTTACAAGACAAATTCAATCTCAGTTGAGGAAATAAACCCATGAAACATTGTCTTTGGCCTTTATCGGTGGCAAACTGGGGTTTGTGCCCAGTGTGAAATGCAGATGTGTTAGCCATCTGAATGTCTCAGAGGTGAAACTGTAGGTCCTTCAACAGGTAGAAAAGACGTAAAGAGATGATGGCGACGCCTCGTCTCGGGCCTTTGATTTGGAAATGCTCTGGTTACATCTTGAATCCATTGCTGCAACCCTTGCCATGGCCAGCAAGGGAAATGGGGAGGCGAGGAGTGAGGGATGATGTAAGATTGCACAATGCTCCACGTGGAGCGAATCTGCTCTAGCGCTGAGGAACCGTCTGAGGAAGCTGGGGAAGGGAGAAGGGTGTGGCTGGTGAAACCAAGTCTCTTGGAGCCATAACCACACGTTTAAAATAGCACTGAAAACACACCCGGGCCCATCTCCGTTGGTTTTGAGTGCAGCAGGCTTTCCACACCAGAAGTTTACAACGAGCCTGAATATAGAAGAGAAAAGAGGAGCCACCAGTGGCATAAACCACCTCCTTTATCTCTACATTCTTCTCAGCTCTAGGCAAGAAGGAGCTCCCAAGGGGAGGACTCTACGTAGTTATTGCCTAAGTGAGGTATCTACCCTCTCTAGCAACGCACAGGGACAGAAAATACTTAGTGCAGATTCCACAGGAAATCAAGGACCAGAAAAATAGGGAAAATAAACATTCTTATTCATAACAAAAAGTGGGAGGGCACCTGCATCGTGAGTCAGGAGTACTCATGGAATCACAGAACCTTAGGGATTAGAAGGGACCTCAACGGATCATCCAGTCCAATCCCTCTGCCACAGCAGGATCCCCAAGATCCAGTCACACAGGAACATGGCCAGGTGGGTTTTAAACATCTCCAAGAGAAGGAGACTCCACAACCACCCTGGGCAGCCCATGCCAGTGTCTCTCACCCTCACTGGGAAGAAGTTCCTTCTCAGATTGATGTGGAACCTCCTCTGTTCCAGCTGACACCCACTGCCCCTTGTCCTATCATCAGATGCCCCTGAGCAGAGCCTGGCTCCATCCTCCTGACACCCACCCTTTCATATTTATCAACATTGATGAGATCACCCGTCAGTCTCCTTTGTCAGTGCTGAAGAAATCACAGAACAAGCCGTGCAACTAAAAGCAGTAACTTCACTGAAGGCCTCTTTCCAACCAGTGATTTAAAGGGAGGGGAAGTCGACATGGAACTACCACAATCACAGCTGCTCTCTGAATTTGGGGAAAGTAAAATGACAGGATAAAACCAAAAGAGATCCTCAGAGTTATCCAGCTCAAATCAGGTCAAAAACTCTTGGTTTACCTCATGGTAGCCCTTCATTCAAAATGATTCAGAAGTCCCTTTCCAGAGGGCAGCAGTCCCACATCTAGCAGGCTGCAGAGCCACAAAGGTGATGAAGGGAGTGGAACATCTCCCCTAGATCCAGTCACACGGGAACATGTCCAGGTGAGTTTTAAATGTCTCCAGAGAAGGAGACTCCACAACCCCCCTAGGCAGCCCCTTCCAGTGCTCTGTCACCCTCACTGGGAAGAAGTTCCTTCTCAGATGGTGGCCAACACCAGCCTTGTCTAAGAAAGCATCACTGATAAAACATACAGTCCTCTCTCAAACTCTTGCCTTCCAGCTTTGCACACTCTGGGTCTTTTGCAGAGGGGGAAAAGGAACAGTTTCAGAGCTGAATGGACCTCATTGTGGTCAAGAAGCCTTTTCTAAACTTCCACACACTGTTGGCAAACTTAACTGAGCTAACTGACCTCACTTTCATCCGGGGCACTGGCATCCCACGCAGCAGCAGCAAGTGTAGGTGCCAGTGCTGCTCTCCCTGCCAGGGCACACGTGTGGAAAAGCATCTCCCTGCCCACGGCGCCAACACCTGCGGCTCTGCAGCTCAGTGCCGGGGTCTTGGGCACCGCACACGTGCGGCTGTTTGAAATGGGCTCAGCTGTCAGATACCCACTCCCTTTCACCCCGAGGGAAAAGGCAGTAGGTCAGGTCCAGCCTGTTCTCCGACTGTGCTGGGCTGCATCTCTGTCACACCATGGGGAACAGTGCAGCACACTCCAGGTGAGAACTGAGCAAGTGGGAAGGACCAGGTCGGGGCAGCTGGTGCTTTGGAAGGTGTATGGACACCTGAACTGCACCAGTGCTGAATCATCGTGGCTGGAAAGGACCTCCAGGATCATCAAGTCCAGCCCTCATCCCAACAGCTCCCTATCCCCTAGACCATGGCATCAAGTGCTCTAGCTGCTCCAGGAATGGTGGCCCCACCACCTCCCTGCCTGCCTAAGGGCTTCCCTTCTCCATTGAGTTCTTAGGCTGAAATCCTGCAGCCACAGCTTCCTTATTGTACAGCCAAGTTGAACCTGACTAAATGGATTGGACTAGATGATCTTTCAGGTCCCTGCCAATCCCTAATGGTCTGTGAAACTAACCTTCACTACTCTGTGATGTCTTCAAGTCACTTTCTAAGTTTCTGTGTGTCTGGATGTGTTGGGCTGCTCACAACTACTTCTGCCCTGGTAGTTGGATAAGAGTTTTGCAGGAGTCGTCTGCCAGATGCTCAAGAATTCTTCAAGGATTGATTGCAAATGCTGGTGGTTGTGTTTATATTGAGCTGACTTCAGATTAATTAGAACTGCTGTTAATAAACAGTGAATGACTCGATGCCGAATGCTGCCACCAGTTACTTCATGTAGCTGCTCACAAGGAGAGTATTAAAAGCTCTCTTACGGGAATCGTTACACTCCCTCACTGTGAAAGGAATTCTTCTTGTTTATCTGATGTACTCTCCCTGCCAGTCCACGCGTTCAGCTTTTAAAAAGCTCCCTGTCGCTTTGTTGGCCTGACACGGCCACTTCTCAGCCACTGGCACCGACCTGTTACCCACCCTGTGTGCAAAGGCTGCCATTCAGGCACCAGAACGCTGCCTCTTTACTCATTACCGGTGATGTTACAGTCAATGAATCACAGAACATTGGGGACTGGAAGGGACCTCAAATGATCATCCAGTCCAATCCTCCTGCCACAGCAGGATCACCTAGACCAAGTCACACAGGAACATGGCCAGGTGGGTTTGAAACACAGAACGTTAGGGATTGGAAAGGACCTCAAAAGATCATCCAGTCCAGTCCAATCCCCCTGCCACAGCAGGGTCACCTCACTGGAGAAGCCATGGAATCAGAATCACTCAGGGTTGGAAGGAACCATCATCCAGTTCCAACTCCCCAGCACAGGCAGTTTACAGCAGCCCCAGTTAGGACTCAACCCTGGGGCAACGATACCTCTATTCTTACACAGAATCACAGAGTAATGGTGGGTGGAAAGGACCCCCTAGACCACCGAGTTCAACCAGACCCACAACAACAAACCTGCATCAGAAGGGACTTGTGGAGTCTAACAGAGCACACAAAACCACGTTTTGCCTCCCTATGCAGAGAGGTCAGGCTCTTTCCATCATCAGTGGGGAGGGCGAAAAGCAGAGGTGAGACAATGACCAAGGAGAGAGCCCTCATTACTCATCCTGCCATGGAAAGAGGCCCTGACCTCAGCAACCCCTGCTCATCCTACCAAAGACCACACAGACAAGCCAAGCAGCAGGACCACGCGAGCTGCTGAACCTTTCTGCTTCCACTAGAATCTGCCACCCTTGACAACGCTCTGCTTTGCCCATGGCCCCAGCCAAAGCCTCTACAAAGAGCACTTGGTGCATCCAGTGCACCCCCAGTGACAACAGCAGCAGCGAAGAAGTTCCCAGAGGCTCTTGGCAGCCCTCACCCAGCAGCATCAGCATCTGTCCTAGAGCAGCAGTCACAACAGAGAGAGGGCTCACAGCTCACAGCCTGCAAACACACATGAGCAAAGACTAACCCTAACCCTGGGGCAGCCATGGCACCAGAGGAACAGGAGCCGCTGTCGTCCCTGTGGTCTAACCCTTTGTCTCTGACGGGACTCGATGCCAGCTTCATCTGAGAAGGGCTTTAGCAAATCTGTGCAAGCAATTAGGGGATGAACCGCCTCCAAGGAAACTTTCTCCCTAACTCTTATTAGTAGTTAGAGGTTGGCCGCAGAGTGAGCAGCTTTACATTCTCAGACTTGCCGACACCATCGTGATGGACGCCCCGACAGGAGCCAATTCAAAACAGATACCCGGCACTTTGCTCGGCAGCACGGCGGCGTGAGGTACGAGCGCTGCCGCTCCGCGCTGGATCCACGGGGCTTTAACTTCTCGAAGCGCCGGTCTTTAAGGGATTTACAGAAAGAATTCCTTAGTTTTTATTTCTTTTTTAATCTGAAGCCGAGAAAACCCTGTTTTGACAGGACTTCAAATTGCCCTGAAACCAAAACCAGAGCATTTCAAACCGAGATCTGCTATGAAAAGGCTTTTATGCTTAGGAGGTTTAAAAATATTGCTATTGACATCTCTTCAGAGAATCACAGAACGTTAGGGATTGGAAGGGACCTCGGAAGACCATCCACTCCAGTGCCCCTCTCACAGCAGGTTCCCCTAGATTCAGTCACAGACTCTCAGAACATCAGGGATTGGAAGAGACCTGAGAAGACCATCCAGTCCAATCTCCCTGCCAGAGTAGGATCCCCTAGGTCCAGTCACAGACCCACAGAACATCAGGGATTGGAAGGGACCTCAGAAGACCATCCAGTCCAATCCCCCTGCCACAGCAGGATCCCCTAGACACTGCAGCGATGCTGTCTCACAGGACATGTAAGGTTATGTAATTCCTTCAACATTCTGTGAGCTGAGGCTCATGTTTTATATAGTGACAGCTGCATCTCAGTCAAGGCAGGACCTCTTACTTTATGGATTGGGAGGTCTCCTGTTTTCAGTGTGGCCACTGAATATTTCAACAGAATTTCCATTCCACAGGAAGTTGCAAACTTGTTTTCTTGTTGAAGGAGAGCAGTCTGCAAAGTGACAGTATTTTCCCTGACGTGGAAATCCCAGCTTTTAACTCATTCCCGTCCCACAACAAGAAATGGAGAATGAGGGGTGACCCCATGAATGTTAACAGAAGGGTGGGTGTCAGGAGGATGGAGCCAGGCTCTGCTCAGGGGCATCTAATGATAGGACAAGGGGCAGTGGGTTTGAGCTGGAACAGAGGCGGTTCCATATCAATATGAGAAGGAACTTCTTCCCGGTGAGTGTGACAGAGCACTGGCATGGGCTGCCCAGGGAGGTTGTGCAGTCTCCTTCACTGGAGACACTTAAAACCCACCTGGACATGTTCCTGTGTGACATGGTCTAGGTGATCCAGCTGTGGTGGGGGGGACTGGAATGGATGCTATTTCAAGGTCCCTTCCAATCCCTAATGATTCTATGATTGGACTAGATGATCTTTCAAGGTCCCTTCCCATCCCTAATGATTCTACGATTGGACTAGATGGTCTTTTGAGGTCACTTCCCATCCCTAATGATTCTATGATTGGACTAGATGATCTTTCGAGGTCCCTTCCAATCCCTAAAGATTCTGTGATTCCTTGTGTGTGACTCTTTCCATCTCCCTTTAATTTCCTGCAGTATATAGAGATGCTTTTCAGGTCCAGATTTGTGCCTCCAAGGTGAGCAGCTATGGTTCTGAGCACAGGGCTGGAAAAGACTTCATTAAATGAGCACACAATTATTTTTGAGAGGAGACTCTCTTCTCAGTGAAACCCTGAAGCCAAAGTCACAGCCCCAGATTAAATATGTTTTATGTGTGACCAAGCTCCACATTTTCCAGGTCATAAGAATTCATCTGACCTGCTCTTGACGGGAGTTGGAGCCAGGGTTGTGCAACTCTTTTGCAGATCCTTTTATTTGCATGAACAGCTTCATCTATAATCATAGATGCACCGCATGCAAAGTCCTGGTTGCAGTACACACACGTTATTAATTCGCAGCTTCAACTGCACATCTCCTCTATTAGTCACATTTCTTAGAGGCTTCTCATTACTGCAGCGTAAGGAAGCTCTCTTCCCCTCCATTGCTCTGCGGCGATTAATTGTGGGAATCAAAAGGTATGTAGAAGACATAATTTAGGACCCAAGTCAACAGAGGCATTTCCCTAGCACAACGTGCTGGAGAGAGGCCAGTACAGAGCCACAAAGATGATGGAGGGGAGCATCTCCCTGATGAGGGCAAGCTGAGGGAGCTGGGGCTCTTCAGCTTGATGAAAAGGAGACTGAGGGGTGACCTCATTAGTGTTGATAAATATATGAAGGGTGGGTGTCAGGAGGATGGAGCCAGGCTCTGCTCTGTGTTGTCTAATGACAGGACAAGGGGCAGTGGGTGTGAGCTGGAACAGAGGAGGCTCCACATCAATTTGAGAAGGAACTTCTTCCCACTGAGGATGACAGAGCACTGGCAGGGGCTGCCCAGGGTGGTTGTGGAGTCTCCTTCTCTGGAGATGTCTAAAACCCACCTGGACAACTTCTTGTATGACTGGATCTAGATAATCCTGCTCTGGCAGGAGGATTGGACTGGATGATCTTCCAGGTCCCTTTCAATCCCTCATGTTCTGTGACTCTGTGAAACGTCAAGCAAGCAGCAGAGTTTCCCAACGTTCACCTCAAGCTTTTCCAGTGTTTCAAGACAACATATTTCCATCTTGTCCAACACGAAGTGGACAACAGGAGTTTGAGAGCTGTTTGTAGGGATTAATGACTAGCCGGGAGGAGCCGATGGCTCCAACACAGTTGAAGGCCATTAATTGTGGACAGTCATTAATTCTCAGGCAACACCCAGTGTCAGAGTTGTTACTCTCATGAACTGCTGCTTAAAATCACGCGTGCACGTGTTTGGAGGGTTAGGAAGTCCCAGGTGGCACGTATGGGGCATTTCTGGAACATTAATGCTTTGTGTGGCAGGCAGATTGCTTGTGTCAGCGATCCCCACGACTCTCATGCACCAGGCCAATTTATTTTGGTTGATGGAGTGTTGTTTACGTTCTTACGCACTCCCAGCCCAGGACATTTCAGTTACACCTTCTGATTTTTCCTGTCTGTCTCTCTGTCCATGTGTTTGTGTCGCTACCTTTTAGGACAGAGTCACAGAACGTTAGGGATTGGAAGGGACCCGGGAAGATCATCCAGTCCAATCCCCCTGCCACAGCAGGATCAGCTAGATCAAGTCGCACACAAACATGTCCAGGTGGGTTTTAAATGCCTCCAGAGAAGGAGGCTCCACAATCTCCCCTGGGCAGCCCCTTCCAGTGCTCTGTCACCCTCACTGGGAAGAAGTTCCTTCTCATATTTATATGGAACCTCCTCTGTTCCAGCTCAAACCCATTGCCCCTTGGTCCCATCATTAGATGCCACTGAGCAGAGCCTGGCTCCATCCTCCTGACACCCACCCTCTCCATACTTATCAACATCAATGAGGTCACCCCTCAGTCTCCATTTCTCCAAGCTCAAGAGGCCCAGCTCCCTCAGCCTTTCCTCATCAGGGAGATGCTCCACTCCATCATCTCTGTTGTTCTGTGCTGGTCTCTCTCCATCAGCTCCGTATCCTTCTGGAACTGAGACACCCAGAACTGGACATCATATTCCAGCTGTGGTCTCACCAAGACAGAGTAGAGGGGTAGGAGAACCTCTCTCACTCTACTAACCACCCCTTTCTAATCCACCCCAGGATGCCCCTGGCCTTCCTGGCCATGAGGGCCCATTCCTGGTCACCCTCTCTGTGTCGATACAGCTGACTCGACTTGTAAAACCTAAAGGGCAGAATTTTGGATAAATCACAAATAAAAAGGAAAACCTCCAAAGATGCTGCAAACTGTTGACGAAAGCCCTGCCTAGCAGGGATTTATAAGTCAGTTGCCAACGTGCAGACACACGCCCGTTAGCCACGCCGCAAACTTCCCCAAGTCCTGGGTACAGGACTGATAAAAACGTGCAAGTTCAAAGAACTATGAGAACCTCAGGAAAATGGGGCTGGCATAGAACGAGTTCTCTTATCGGGCCTCCAGTTAAAACCTTGCCAATGGTACCCTACGTCTGCTTGCAGCTCCATTCTCAGCAGAAGCCTATTTGCATCCCGTCAGTCATTGTCGGAGAAAATGCTAATATGACTTCCTCGTTGGCGAAAGCCGAGACCTGAAGGACTACGGAAAACGAAGCTTCCTTTTCCTATTAGAGTTGCTTTCTCCAGGATGAGCTGGGAAGATCTTAGCAGGGAAACACAGCAAAACACTCCTGTCCTAAATATATCTTCTCCAGGTGTCTCGGCAAGTCTAGTTAACACCTTTCACAAGTGCTAGATCCATTTTTAAGAGGTGTTTTAGGGGAAGAAAAAGGGATTGGTTTTTTGAACATGACTGTTGAAGCCAGCGAGCAGACGTATAAAGCAGACAGCACACAAGCAGCTGCAGATGTCATCTAGGCAGCCAAAAGACTAGTGCAAGCGTATTTTTGTAGATCTCAAAGCCTGCCAAAGGACATCCTCTCTCTCTGCCTTTACCTCCTCCTTCTCGCCTTCTCTCCTCCTCCCTCTCCCCTTCAAAACCCACTCTACCAACTTCTGGATCTATTTTCTGATTACAAATGCCCAGGTTCCGCTGAGGTTTCCTGAAATGATGAGGGGAGTGGAGCATCTCCCTGCTGAGGAAAGGCTGAGGGAGCTGGGTGTCTTGAGCTTGAAGAAAAGGAGACTGAGGGGTGACCTGATTCATGTCAATAAATATGTGAAGGGTGGGTGTCAGGACGATGGAGCCAGGCTCTGCTCAGTGGGTGTGAGCTGGAACAGAGAAGGTTCCACAACAATCACAGAATCCTTAGGGATTGGAAGGGACCTCGAAAGATCATCTAGTCCAATCCTCCTGCCACAGCAGGATCACCTAGACCAAGTCCCAAAGGAACACACCCAGGCGGGTCTTAAACATCTCCAGTGAAGCAGACTCCACAACAATCTGAGAAGGAACTTCTTCACAGTGAGGGCAACAAAGCCCTAGAAGGGGCTTCCCAGGAGGTTGAGAAGTCTCCTTCTCTGGAGACATTTCAACCCACCTTGCCCTTATTCCTAATCTTGCTTCATGTTGTGCTGTGTCTGAGGGCAAAGCCTTTCAGAGGACTCAAACACCCAAGAGTCTTCTCCAACCTGAACGATTACATGATTGCTCTGCAGGGAGAACTTTTATCTTAGGCACGCGGACAGCAGAAGTGTCAGGGAGAGCAGTGAGGAAATAGCTTAACTCTCCGATAAAACCGGCTGCTTGAGTCACCCTTACAAACCACAAAGAGATCCATGCAAATTCGGGAGTGACAGGGAAACCACCTCCCGTGCGGACGCGGCCGGGTGTTCAGCGCACACCTGTTTGCACAACCGCTTCCACCCCTCACCCTGCGCGGGGCCCGTTGGGAGTAGCTCCCCGTGCGTAGGCGCTCGTTTGCTGCCTCCGAGCGCGTCTTCGGGACCGTTTTAAGGTTTCCATGAACTTTGCTCAAAAATGTGCCAAAAGGCTTCCAAGTAACAAACATGCTTTTGCAATTTACTGAAACTTTCCCCTCGTGTTCCAGAGAAGCAACCTCCCCATTACTCACCAGAGAGACACACGAGCCAAGGAGGAAGGAAAGGGATTCAGCTAGTAAAAACAGGCAATTCCCTTCCTCAGTGTCTACACTTAGTCACTAAATAAAAAATAGAAGTGAAATCCAAGCGCTGTTGGTTTCTTTTCTTCTCCAGATGGGTCATTGCCTCGGTGAAGATTGAACAGATTAGGACTATCTCAATCTTGGTTTTGATCAGAACCGTTTCCAACCGGTTGCTTTATCGAAGCGCTACGGTGGCGCTTCCCGCTGCAGCAGGGGCTATTGTCCCTTTGAGGGACTCTGCATCCTTCCAGAGGAATGTGGTCTCCCAAGAATATCTTTTTACACTTCTTTAAATGACTAGTGAACTCTGTTACCCAATAAGCAAGGGGGTTGGGAGTTATTGTTGCCAGATACTGATTTTACTTGGAAAAAACTTGAGTGAAGGCCAAGCAACAAAGTTCAGATCTAAATCAAATTAATTTTCCTCTAAAGCTGAAGAGGGCTGCAGGCTGACTCCCCAGCACCTTCTCAACAATGGAAGCTATACAAACTGTTCCTGTGCGACTGGATCTAGGGGATCCTGCTGTGGTGGGGAGATTGGACTGCATGATCTTCCAGGGTCCCTTCCAATCCCAAGGTAGTGTTGAGCTTGCTTGGGTTCCAGGCTTGGTTGAGCTGGGAACTGTAACGTTAGGTTTTGCTCAGTGTGTGATGTGGAAGGACGAGCACAGGAGGTCACAGAATCACAGTGGCACAGAACATTAGTGATTGGAAGGCACCTCAAGAGATCACAGAACATTAGGGATTGGAAAGGACCTCAAAAGACAATCTAGTCCANTACTGATTTTACTTGGAAAAAACTTGAGTGAAGGCCAAGCAACAAAGTTCAGATCTAAATCAAATTAATTTTCCTCTAAAGCTGAAGAGGGCTGCAGGCTGACTCCCCAGCACCTTCTCAACAATGGAAGCTATACAAACTGTTCCTGTGCGACTGGATCTAGGGGATCCTGCTGTGGTGGGGAGATTGGACTGCATGATCTTCCAGGGTCCCTTCCAATCCCAAGGTAGTGTTGAGCTTGCTTGGGTTCCAGGCTTGGTTGAGCTGGGAACTGTAACGTTAGGTTTTGCTCAGTGTGTGATGTGGAAGGACGAGCACAGGAGGTCACAGAATCACAGTGGCACAGAACATTAGTGATTGGAAGGCACCTCAAGAGATCACAGAACATTAGGGATTGGAAAGGACCTCAAAAGACAATCTAGTCCAATCCCCCTCCCACAGCAGGATCACCTAGACCAAGCGAGATCATGATGTTCCTCATCCCCAGCATTAGGAATAGAGCAGTCAAGTAGAAGTTTACTTTTCAAAGGAAAATGTCTGTTGGCTCTACCATGCCCTGGTGAGACCACATCTGGAATATTGTGGCCACTTCCGGGCTCCTCAGTTCAAGAAGGACACAGAACTGCAGGAGAGAGTCCAGCGCAGAGCCACAAGGATGGGGAAGGGAGTGGAGCATCTTCCTGCTGAGGAAAGGCTGAGGGAGCTGGGAGGAGACTGAGGGGTGACCTCATTAATGTTGATAAATATGTGAAGGGTGGGTGTCAGGAGGATGGAGCCAGGCTCTGCTCAGTGGCATCTAATGATAGGACAAGGGGCAGTGGGTGTGAGCTGGAACAGAGGAGGTTCCATATCAATATCAGCAGGAACTTCTTCCCAGTGAGGGTGAGAGAGCCCTGGCAGGGGCTGCCCAAGGAGGTTGTGGAGTCTCCTTCTCTGGAGATGTTTAAAACCCTCCTGGCCATGTTCCTATGTGACTTGATCTAGGTGATTCTGCTCTGGCAGGGGCATTTAGTCCAATCTGAGGATCTATCAAGGTCCCTTCCAGTCCCTAACGTTCTGTCATTCTGTGACACGGGATGAAATGATAATTCCTCTTCGTTTCACATGACGACGTACTCAAACCCCACTTCCCGTGCAGCAGCGCTGCACTTAGTAACAACTCCTACTGCACAGGGCGTACGCCTGTAACTCACAAATCCCCACTGCACTTTTCCAAGGGTAGTCAGTAAGTAGGAAAAACCAAGCCCAGGACTCTTTTTTTTTTTTCTGGAGCTATTCTCTGAAACCTTTCTGTGCAAGATCACTGGAGACAGTTTTTTGAGGGGTTCCTCCCGTGCGCTTGCAAAAGTCCATAAAATAGTTGGTGTGACATGGTGAGGGAAGCACTCTTTCCATGCATCCTGGCCAGAGCAAATTCTGAAAGGCTTTCTGGTGCCAAAGCAGTTTGATTATATTTAAAAATGGCTATATTTAGCCATCCCTCCAGATTGTGGGTTCTGAGCATCATTTTAGTGCAGATGAAGGTGTAGAAAGGCTCACAATGAAGGAGCAAGCTGCGGTAAATCAGCTGAGCTCCAGGAGAAGCCTGGCTGTGCACTTCTCATTGGAATCATTCAGGTTGGAAAAGACCGCTGGGATCATCGAGTCCGACCATCAGCCCCACTCTGCAAGGTCACCCCTAAGCCGGATGCCTCAACACTACATCCAAGCGACTTTTAAACTCATCCAGGGACCACGGCGTGCTCTGGCTTAGCCACCCCTCCCTGCAGGCGAAGCTGCATCACATAGTCTTACGTTTTCCTAGGGCTAAAAGCATTCACACGGGATTTACCGCATCTCAGCTGATACTTGGGAACTTATTAAACATCAGGATGAAGCTGCAGAGCCCACAGGCTTTCTGAGGCTTTCAAAAGGGCTGGTTTCTGAGGAATGCTACACAACTTCCACCTCCAGCGCTAAGCAGGCGTTTGCAAGCCCTTTGTGGATACAAGATGCCCCACTTGCAAAGCCAAGCAGACGTGGCACTGCAGCCCTTCTCTCTCTCTCCTCTGGCCGCTGCAAATGATGATCCTGCTGAAAGAAGCAGGCTGCTTGGCACCCTTGCCAGTCTGGTTACATAACCAAGCCAAAGAAAGCAGCTCCCACAAATCCAAACCACAGATTTCAGGCCAAGTTCAGAAGATAAAATGTACAGTAGTGACAAGGAGACTTGTGCCACGAGAAGGAGCGACTCTCTGAATCCACTGCGTACGATAATCAGAGAATCACAGAACATTAGGGACAAGAAGGGATCTTGAAAGATCATCCAGTTCAATCCACCCACCACAGCAGGATCCCCTAAATCAAGACACACAGGAACATCTCCAGGCGGGTTTTAAATGTCTCCAGAGAAGGAGACTCCACAACCTCCCTGGGCAGCCCCTTCCAGGACTCTGTTGCCCTGACCATGAAGAAGGTCCTTCTCATATTGATGTGGAACCTCCTCTGTTCCAGCTCACACCCATTGCTCCCTGTCCTACCAACAGATGCCACTGAGCAGAGCCTGGCTCCATCCTCCTGACACCACCCTTCGCATATTTATCAGCATTAATAATGACTAAAGGCTCCCATATAAATATTCCAAGATGCAATAAAAATTAAGTGCAACAGTCAGGCTAACATTTTCCACTCCTGTTTTTCCCACACCTACAAGCCTTACATGCTGGAGGTAAGCAAACTAGTTTGTGCTGGGCTTTCCTTCCCTAACGTAGGAGCCGTCTCTGGAAGCAGTACTGACAGCATTCCCTGCTTGTGTGTGCAGGATGGTGA
Organism: Rhinopomastus cyanomelas; assembly: GCA_013400115.1. Taxonomy (NCBI): domain Eukaryota; kingdom Metazoa; phylum Chordata; class Aves; order Bucerotiformes; family Rhinopomastidae; genus Rhinopomastus; species Rhinopomastus cyanomelas. The sequence goes on along the minus strand of VXBP01006534.1, from coordinate 239,055 downwards.
TGGAATCACACAATGTTAGGGGTTGGAAGGGACCTCTGAGGATCACAGAGTTCAAACCCCTTGCAGAGCAGGGCCAAGACTAGGGCAGATCACTCAGAAATACATCCAGACAGGGCTGGGAAGTCTCCACAGAAGGAGACGTCTATGAGGACCCTCTTCCAGGGCTCTGTCAACCCCACAGTAAAGAAGTTCTTCCTTGTGTTGAGATTGAACATCCTGAGCTTGACCTGGAATCAACTGTCTCTCATCCTATCCCAGGGCACAAGTGAAAAGAGGTCGTCCCCGCTTTCTTGACACTCTGCCCTCATGTATCAGACATTAATTAGATGCCCTCTAAGGCTTCTCTCCAGAGTCAAAGGCTCTGCATTAGCCTTTCCTCATAGGGCAGGTGTTCCAGACCCACCACCCTTACAGCCCTCCACCGGGCTCTCTCAATTCGATCCCTGCCCCTATGGAACTGGAATAAGGAAAAGAAAGCAAGGACACAGGTTTTAGAACTTGTGTGTCTTTAACTTCATCTGGAAGGGGCAAAAAGTGAACCTAGAGGGTCTTAAGAAGTCTTTGCAGGCCGAGAATATCACCTCTGTCTAAGGCACACACATTTTAGAGGCAGATGCCCAGCCGCATCCCTCTGCTCGTGGGTACTGAGCAACAACTGCATGGAGTGTTTTGGTGGGAGAAGCTTTGTCACAGAATCACACAGAGTCATTCAGGCTGGAAAAGACCCCTGGGATCATCAAGTCCAAACATCAACCCTACCCTACAAGGTCATCCCTAAACCAGATCCCCCAACACTACATCTAAGTCACTTCTAAAGTCACCCAGGGATGGGGACTCAACCACCACCCTGGGCAGCACATGCCAGTGCCTGATCACTCTCCAGGAAGAATTTCTTCCTGATGGCCAGTCTAACCCTCTCCTGTTGGAGCTTGAAGCCCTTCCCTCTGCTTCTGTTGCTAAGAAGAGACCAGCACCAACATCTCTCCAATGTCCTTTCAGATAGTTGTAGAGAGCGACGAGGTCTCCCCTCAGCCTCCTCTTCCTCAAACTAAACAGCCCCAACTCGCTCGATCTCAGATTGATTCTCCAGGCCCTTTCCCCAGCTTCACTGCTCTCCTCCACACTCACTCCAGCACCTCAATGTCTCCCTTGGACTGAGGTGCCCCAAACTGGACCCAGTACTCAAGGTGCAGCCTCCCCAGTGCTGAGTGCAGGGGGACAATCACCTCCCTACTCCCACCAGAGACGCAGTTTCTCACATCATTTGGGAAATGCTTCTCTTTCCTACCTTTTCCAGCAGTTCAAAATGAGTCACATAAAGGAGATGGCTGATTGCCAGAGAAACTGCCTACACACGGCTCCTGAAGCCTGTATCCTCCGGTGGAGCTCAGCAGTCAACTGGAGGTTCTTCACTGTTTATACTGTAACTGTGCATTATCATCAGTGATGGGGCCAAGAATGAAAATGAAAAGCTACGTCCTCTGTCAACAGGAACTAGAACAGGAACGACATGGCTTTGGCTCAACTTGAATGGAACAGTAGCTGATAATACAATCAGCAAGAAGAGGAAGAGCTTTCAGATGCTGTAAGCTGTGATATCCATGAGCTCAACAAAGCACAGCACGTGTCTTGAGGTCCTGGCCCTGTGACGTGTCTCTGTATTTTTAGTCCCAGCGGTTGATGTAGGAAGAAAACGTGCAGCTACCATTTTGTTAAATTCTTGATAGAACTGGAATTGATTAGGAATGACGAGAAGCAGCAATGAGTTTCTGACATTTCAGAGAGAGAGTCACAGCTCTCACTGAAAAAAGTAAAAGCAGCACAAAGCAACAAACAGAGGAACCCACCCCTCCAACCCTAAAGGTGAGTTGTAGTGTATGAAGCACAAAAACAAATCCCTTATTATTACCCTAACAGTCGTCTTAGTTGGCAGGTTGAGTGTTGGGTAAGGACTAGTCAGCCTTGTTCAATCACAGAATTGTGTTTAAAGATGGAGCTTTTCTTTCTCACAGAATCACAGGACATTAGGGCTTGGAAGGGACCTCAAAAGATCATCTAGTCCAAGCCCCCTGCCACAGCAGGATCACCTAGACCAAGTCACACAGGGACACATCCAGGTGCGTTTGAAAGGTCTCCAGAGGAGGAGACTCCACAACCCCTCTGGGCAGCCCCTTCCAGGGCTCTGTTGCCCTGACCATGAATAAGTTCCTTCTCAGATTGATGTGGAACACCCTCTGTTCCAGTTCACATCCATTTCTCATTGTCCTACCATCAGATGCCACTGAGCAGAGCCTGGCTCCATCCTCCTGACACCCACCCTTCCCATATTTACCAACATCAATGGGGTCACCCCTCAGTCTCTGTTTCTCCAACTTCAAGAAACCCAGCTCCCTCAGCCTTTCCTCATCAGGGAGATGCTCCACTCCTTTTATCACGTTTGTGGCTCAGTGCTGGACTCTCTCCAGCAGCTCTGTGTCCTTCTGGAACTGAAGTGCCCAGAACTGGACACTTTAGTCTTCTAGTAGATTGGAAACCAACAGGAAAGTGACACCTGCAAAGTTTTCACTACCAGTCAAAGGAAGCTCACCGGCTGAACAAGGCACATGCCCTGCAGACCTCATGCATAGGACTCAACAGTTAGGAGCAGCTTATGAAGCGAAACCAACAGACCACTTTTCTGGTTTGATCAGGGCATTATTGAGCCCAAGTTCCTCTTTCACTGCTGCTCTCTCAGTGCTTTGGAGCTTTCTCACCAAACAGGTTGGCTTCTGCAAAGAACCTCCTCTCTGGAAAGTTCACTTGCAGTAGGAGAAGAGAAACACTTGTTGGTTAATGCCTTAACCAGCAGTCCCAACTACCTGACATTGTCATCAACATGGAAATTCCAAACTGCCCAAACCAAAAGGAAGTTCATGACAGTTCAGAGATAGTTCAAGACCACTGAATCACTCTTTAAAAAGTTCAGCACGATTACAACCGGTTAGCTCACTACAGAAGGAGGGCCATCAAGCCGGGCAGTTTAGTTAAGAGATTAGACTGAAGCCCCAGTATCCCCAATATACAGGACTGGTAAGATCAAGTAAGCACATAGAGAAATGACACAAAGCTAGGAGAAGTGACAGACACCACCAGGCTGCACTGCCATCCAGTGGGACCTGGACAGGCTGGAAAGCTGGGTGGGAAGAAACTGAATGAATTATAACAAGGGCAGTGTAGAGTCTGGAATCTGAGCAAGAACAACCCCAGGTATCAGTACAGGCTGGCGACCAACCATGTGGAAAGCAGTGTAGGAGAAAGGGACTTGGGGGTCCTGGTGGACAGAAGGATGGCCATGAGCCTGCAATGTGCCCTTGTGGCCAAGAAGACAAAGGGCATCCTGGGGAGGATCGGAAGTGGTTAGCAGATCGAGAGGGGTTCTACTCCCCCTCAACTCTGCCTTGGTGAGACCGCATCTGGAATCTTGTATTTCATTCTGGGCCCCTCAGTTCAATAAGGACACAGAGCTGCTGGAGAGAGTCCAGTGCAGNATGATCTTTTGAGGTCCCTTCCAAGCCCTAATGTCCTGTGATTCTGTGAGAAAGAAAAGCTCCATCTTTAAACACATACCACGACCCGTGTCCCCAGTCCTCCACAATCCCATCTCATATGCATATGAAAAAGCTCAGGAAAAGCAGTAAAAACACCAGAGCCATCGACTCTGAAGCAGTTCTGTGGTTTTCTGCATTGCTAACAGCGCAGCAGTTTGCCTGCCAGAGCCTCAGTCGGAGAGATTCACCTATCAAAATCCTTGAAAAATAAGTCGTTTTTCCACTCCTCAGGAAGGAAACACTATCCCCTGAAGATCTCTGCTATTGCCATCTCATTTCTGGGCAGAACTATTAAAAACACAGTAACGGGCAAGTGCCAACAGCACACAATTGCCAGCTTTCTGGAGGCCTCACAGTCAGGGTTCACTTCAGGACACAAAATAGAGTCTGTCTTTCTTGCCACTCAGGCTACTGCGAGCACATAGAAAAGCCTGATACTCCCACGTAGAGCTTTATGCAGGGGTGGATCGTGTCATGAAATGCTGGATAAAGAAAGAGGCAACCCTGCCTGTGGGACCTGCAACGTCTCATTTGAAGTAGAGCTCAGAATGGTGCCTTACTCTATCCTCTGCCTGGGTCTCCATCTGCAGGGTCACTTATAGAATCATTGTGACTGGAAAGGATATCCAGGATCATCAAGTCCATCCCTCATCCCAAAATCTCCCTAACCCCTAGACCTATTGTCCTTTTATTCCAATACCTACAGGAGATTGCTGGTGGACACTCCAAAGCAGCAGAGGAATGGCTGAGAACACTTCAAGGACACTTACTCTCCACAGCTACTACTACGGTTGAAGAGAGGGCACCTTCAGGAATTCAGCTCTCTGATAAAGCATGGCTGGCTCACTCAAGCTGAACTCGGGCGAGACTGAGTCAGTATTGGTCCTACCGGGGAAGATGCCCTGAAGTGCCTGAAAATACTCACGACACCTCCAGAGTTGAGCTGTCAGAGTCATGTGGTGAACCAGGGCATTGACTGACACACCCTGCTGGCTGTGGATTGGACTAGATGATCTTTCAAGGTCCCTTCCAATCCCTAATGTTCTGTGACTCTGTGGATGGCCAAAGAGCATCTCCTCCCTCCTTTGCTCTGCTGGAAAACCTGTTCTTTACTCTTTAGTCAAGATCAACCCGTGCCTTGGTCAGGCAGCTTCATTTGCTATAGAATCATAGGATGTGCAGGGTTGAAAGGGACCTTAAAGATCATCCAGTTCCAACCTCCCTGCCCAGACAGGGACACCTTCACTACAGCAGGTTACCCAGGGCCCCAGCCAACCTGCCACCTGCCTGGGGCAACCTCTTCCAGCGTGTCAGCACCCTCACAGCCAACAGTCTGTTCCTCATGTCCAACCTCAATCTCCCCTCTTCGAGTCTGGAGCCTTTTCCCTACAGACCAATGTCAAAAGCCTTCCTCTGGCTTTCTTGTAGCCCACTTCAGAGATTGGAAAGCTGCTAGAAGGTCAACCAGGAACCTCCTCCAGCTATAGCTAAACCACTTTTAACTTTCTCCTGGCTGCTTTCTCCTGGACTCAGACCACTGTGTCAAGATGCCCTTCCAGAAGCTTTGGAAGTTGGTTCGAAAACTTGATCCTAATTTCTAAAGCAGTCAATGGATAAAACCCCAGAAACGAAAACAAAACCTGATCAACAACCCTCTGCAGCTGCTCTGTCCTCTGGGACAGCACAATCACAACGCAGCAAAGCATCTCCTTGTCTCAAATAAAACCTGAACAACTTTCCTGCCCCACAAAGAACTCTACCCTCAGCACGTGGAGTTTCAAAGTAAGTACAAGGAATGTACCAGAAACAACATGAAATCTATCAGACACTTAGCCAGTGTTTAGAGAGAGCATTGTCACATCACGGTGACAGCCAGCGATCCCGATCCCATAGCTACGTAAGTTCAGTATTGAGAAGGAACAGAACCTGGAACACAGGCAGTCAGGTAGAATCATTCACATTGGAGTAGATCCTTGGGAACACCAAGTTCAACCATCAACCCCACTCTACAAGTTCACCCCTAAACCAGATCCCCCAGCACTACATCTAAGCATCTTTTAAACTCATCCATGGATGGGGACTCAACCACCACCTGGGTAGCCCATTCCAGTGACTGAAAGAAGCACTGAAGACTGGAAGAAGAACCGAAGACTGATGGCAACTGGAATAGGAAACTAAACAGGGGAGAAGCTGAAGGAAAAGGAAGCATTTTTCTCACTCTTGTGGAAAGAAGATGGTCAAAGACAGAGAGGCAGAAGCACAAGCTTGTGAGGATGTTTCCTACCAGAGCAACAGCCTACGTATCTGGGCCAGAGTGAAGAGGGCATTTTGGTGCCACTCTGGTGATGCAGAACAGTTGGAACTGACCCTTAATGTGTCTCCATGTTCTGACAAGCTGGAATCTAAACTGGCTTTTCCTCATTTCCTTCTATTTTCTGTTAACTGGTCCCCTGGCAGTTCTGAAGAGGTCCTCACTCCTCTTGCACACTGTATACTAATCACCGGCGGTGAGCTCCTCAGAGCTGAGAGCAGACTCCACTGCGTGGAAAGTCTTTCAAAAAATGTGGAGGTGTGTGTGGGGGGGAGGTCATTTCCAAGTGACATTCCAAGCCCCTCCTCCTCACTGGCTCCGAGGAGTAATTACTCAGCTGGAAAATGAAGCAGCGCTGGTGTTTTAGTGCGGCTTAGGACCTTGGGCTGGGTTTCACGTTTCAGATTAATGCTTTCTGTGCCTTTTGGAAAGTCAGAAGAGCAGAAAAGCCACCCTTCAGAGAGAGCTGCATCCTATAGATGCGAGGCGTTCTGGAGACACGTATGACTTGCTGCCCCCTTCCTATTCTGCTGTGTCCCATTGAGACACGTAGCTATTTTCCCTCCCACTTGAATGAACTTCTAACCTGCTTCTACAAAGACACATCTGTTCCTCCTGACCCTCTGTTCCAGGTCTCTGGTTGCTCTCTTTTGGTTACAACACACTAATACAGCAAAACAGACTAAACCCAACCGCTTAAAAATCAAGTACTAACAGGAGCTGCTTCAAGCCAACTGAAAAATCCAGTCTTATAATATCTTAGGATCCTATTTAATTCTAGCCCTAGTGGGACACAGCTGACTAGACCCAAAGATCTTCAAAAAGGGAGCTGGAATACTTTCTTTAGCTTACTCTTTACTATGCCAATAAGCAACATGTAAGAGCTTCAGTTATAGTTCCACCATTTCTTATCACAGACTCACAGAACATCAGGGACTGGAAGGGACCTCGGAAGATCATCCAGTCCAATCCCCCCGCCACAGCAGCATCACCTAGTGCAAGTTGCACAGGAATGCCTCTAAGTGCCCAGCAGGAAATGTTTCAGCAAAGGGCACAGGAGGCCTCAAGATACAACAGAGAGCTAGATGTAGTATAATTTGTAGTCTTCCTTTTCACTCCAGCTCTTCTTTACCACTTAATAAAAGATGAGGATCTGCCTTGGAAGTCCACATGCTCATCCAGGTTCCAACAATCAAAACTCCTACTGCCGTGAATGATCCCAGCAAAAGCTATGGCAGAGGGACTCTACTAGATGATGTTTTGAGGTCCCTTCTAATCCTTCATGTTCTGTGATTATTAATAAAGCATGAGAAGAATGAATTCCCAAAGCTGTGGGGTGGGACACTCACCTATAAATCCCATACACACCGCTGCCAGCAGTAATAGCTCACAGCAACCAGACTGTGCAGCATCAGATCCCACCGTCGGCCCTCTGCTGAGAACATTATTGACCAAGTGATTGCCTCTGTTTGTGAAGTCTGGGAATGTTTTCAACGGTGAGAAAGCAGACACACAGGCACCCCTCGGGTCTGCCATGTGTGCAGAACAAATACCTGCTTGATCCTTTAAAATCAAGGTTAAAAATCAGCCATTAAAACTGCTGGCAACATGCATCTCACTTCTGCTTTGCTAAAGGAAGCAGACATTTTACAGGGGAAGTACTGCAGGGAGGTCTCACTGCTTTAAATAATTCCTTCCTCCTCCAAAAATTGTAATAATTAAAAAGGGTCCCTTGATCTCTGACAGGCTGCCTAGAGATGATCACAGAGCTTCCTGCGACGCTTTGTACGTTATCACAGAACACTAGGGATTGGAAAGGACCTCAGAAGATCATCTAGTCCAATCCCCCCACCACAGCAGGATCACCTAGACCAAGTCACACAGGAACATGTCCAGGCAGGTTTTAAACATCTCCAGAGAAGGAGACTCCACAACTTCCCTGGGCAGCCCCTGCCAGGGCTCTATCACCCTCACTGGATAGAAATTCCTTCTCATATTTATATGGATCCTCTTGTGTCCCAGCTCACACCCATTGCCCCTTGTCCTGTCATTAGATGACACTGAGCAGAGCCTGGCTCCATCCCTTCACATACTTATAGACATTAATGAAGTCACTCCTCAGTCTCTTTTTTTTTTTCCTCTAAGGTCAAGAGACCCAGCTCCCTCAGCCTTTCCTCACCAGCGAGATGTTCCACTCCCTTCTTCATCCTTGTGGCTCTGTGCTCGACAAGGTTCTGTGTCCTTCTGGAACCGAGGGGCCCAGAACTGGACATAATATTCCAGATGTCATCTCACCAGGGCAGAGTAGAAGGGGAGCATTATCACACTCTTCCTCCTGATGATAACATACCCAGAGGTGGAAACTGCCATCCCTTAGTGCTGTAACAGTGAACAGAAACCAGGCTCCAAAAAACAAACTGTCACTCTCGTTTCCTTACAAAAAGCCATGATAACTCACTCTCAGCAATAACAGGTCTAGTTCACTACACAAGTACTCTCTAACTTCTTGCATCACAGCATCACAGAACATTAGGGATTGGAAGGGACCTCAGAAGATCATCCAGTCCAATCCCCCTGCCACAGCAGGACCACCTAGACCAATTAGCACAGGAACATACATGTCCATGCTCTTTCAAATCCCCCCAACAAGTCAGCTCCATCTGACAGCAGTCCTGTGAGCAACTGCAAAGCTGTGCTTCCTCACGTGAGCTTTAATTTTTCCTCACATGGATGCCACAAGGATCTTCTTGTTCTTTGCACTGAAATAGGACACGCTGCCACCAAAGCAGGGTCATCACTTCCTCCTCCGTGTTGCCAAGTCTCTGCTGCATAAAAACTTGCTGCACCCACAGCTGCCTTGCAAGAACTTCAGCAGGAGCCTCGTGCCACCACTGAGCCGAAGACTTAGCCTTTGGTTAGCAAAAAACTCCACAAATCCTACTGCACTGTCTGCCTGCAGAAACCAGTAGAGCTTGGAGCATGACAGTATTTTCTGAAGTCTTTCAGGACCCACCATAAACTGCTGCCTCAGGGATCTGTTCCAAGAGCTATGAACCAGGTTCCTAGAGCATAAAGGAATGTTGAGGCAGAGGGGCCATAAAGTACAGGGACAGCTGAATGAAGGCCAGCAGCACTAGGGATGTCAGTCTCCCCCTGCACTGGACACTGGGGAGGCCTCCCCTCGAGTCCTGGGGCCAGTTCTGGGCCACTCACTTCAAGAAAGAGATTGAAGCTCTGGAGGGGATCCAGAGGAGCAATGAGGCTGGAGAAGGGACTGGAGGGAAAGTCTGATGAGAAGAGGCTGAGGGAGCTGGGGGTGTTGAGCCTTGAAAAGAAGATACTCAGGTGGGACCTTCTCCCTCTCTCCAACTTCCTGAAGGGAGGTTATAGCCAGATGGGGGTCAGGCTCTTCTCCCAGGCAACCAGCACCAAGACAAGAGGGTAGGGCCTGAAACTGCCAGAGGAGGGTTAGGTTGGATGATAGGAAGCCCTTCCTCATGGAAAGGGTGAGACACTGGAATGCACTGCCAAGGGCAGTGGTGAAGTCCCCATCCCTGGAGGTGCTGAAGGCCAGCCTGGCTGTGGCCCTCAGTGCCCTGGTCTGGCTGCTGTGGTGATGTTAGCTCATAGGCTGGGCTTGAAGATCTTAGAGGACTTTTCCAGCCTCAATAATTCTGTGATTCTGTTATTCACTGTTGTTCCTTGTGCTAATAGTAGGAGTTCATCTCTCTAGCTAAAGCCACAACGGTTAATAGGTTTCTCTTTCAACTCAAATGAGCTCACAGAGAAAATACTGATATATTCTCTCCTACCAGGCACAGAACTTTACTCCAGAAAAGAGAAAAGCTCTACCCTGGACTCTCTCCAGCAGCTCTGTGCCCTTCTGGAACTGAAGGGCTCAGAAGGGGACACAATATTCCAGAGGTAGCCTTCCCAGGGCAGAGTAGAGGGGAGCAGAACCTCTCTTGATCTACTAACCATCCCACTGCTAATTCACCCCAGGATGCCCTTGGCCTTCTTGGCCACCAGGACTCACAAGTCCCTTTCTCCTACACTGCTCTCCAACAGGTCAATCCCCACCCTATCCTGGTATCTGGGGCTGTTCTTCCCCAGATCTAAGACTACACTTGCCCCAAGTTTCTCCCGTGGTGCTGATTGTGAAGTGCAGAACACTCCTCCCCAGCTCCAGTGGGAGCCCAAGGTCTCAGCACTACTGCTTCTTCATATCCATCACGATCCTTTCCTGCAGGAATTCCACCTACAAATTTATTAATCCCTTGCTTATGTCTTATTTCTCTCCAGAAAAGGAAACGACCTATTTCAAGCGACCCAAGATTCCTCACTGCCCAGGAGTCACAACAAATTCAGCCCTGGGGGGAGCAGCGGCTCCATGTTGGCCAAAGTACACACTGAAATGCTGCTCGGGTGCTTATGGCTTCCAAACAAGTGTCATGTGGCAGAGATGACACTTGGTACTTGATAGTTTAATCAAACCCTCAGGGGTAGCAGACATTCATTATCTCAGGGTCCAAAACCAATATTTCCTTCCTAAAGTGACATCATTTCAGTTTGACAAATGCATCTCCTTGCGCTCTTCTGACTGGAAAACTAATGCCAAATAATTCATCGTTTCTTCTTGGAGAGCAGCGTAGGAGAGAAGGAGCTGGGGGTCCTGGGGGACAGCAGGATGACCATGAGCCAGCAATGGGCCCTTGTGGCCAAGGAGGACAACAGCATCCTGGGGTGGATGAGAAGCTGGGTGGTTAGCAGATTGAGAGGGGTTCTCCTACCCCTCTACTCTGCCCTGGTGAGACCACATCTTGAATATTGTGTCCAGTCGTGGGTCCCTCAGATCCAGAAGGACACAGAGCTGCTGGAGAGAGGCCAGCACAAAGCCACAGAGATGATGAAGGGAGGGGAGCATCTACCTAATGAGGAAAGGCTGAGGGAGCTGGGTCACTTGAGTTTGGAAAAAAGTGGCTGAGGGGTGACTGCAAGGGCTCTAAACATTGTGGTTCGAGCCAGAAGGCCAGGCTGGTGCTGAGAGGTCACGCTCACCTTTAACCAAAGGTTCTGTTTACTGCCTGGCCAGATGAGAATCTTGTCCAGCTGCACCCAAGAGACACCAGAATGTCTAAAGCATCTCCAGGAAAAAAGCCAGACTCTGGCAGCCACCTTCTTCTGGCAGAAGCATTAAAATCTGCTATTTGATTAAGTTTCAGGTTTATGACTTGGACAAGGCACTCAAAGAGGTTTTGGCATGGAGCAGGCAGGTGCACCCATCCTCAGTCCCTGCCACCCCTTCGGGACTCCCTCACCCTGCACTCCATTTCATTATCCCCTGGGGCCAAGAGTCCCAGCCCCAGCAGTGGCACAGCAGAGCCACTCCAGCTCCCCACAGCCATTGGCTCTATGTCCTAGCCAAGCATCAGCTCATTCGTAGGAAAGTGTTTGATCACAGAATCATTCAGGTTGGAAAAGACCCCTGGGATCATCAAGTCCAACCATCAACCCTACTCTACAAGATCACCCCTAAACCAGATCCCCCAGCACTACATCTAAGCATCTTTTAAACTCATCCAGGGATGGGGACTCAACCACCACCCTGAGCAGCCCAGTCCAGTACCTGACCACTCTCTCCGTCAAGAATTTCTTCTTGATGTCCAGTCTAACCCTCCCCTGTTGACACTTGAAGCCCTTCCCTCTGGTTCTGTTGCTAATGACCTGTGAGAAGAGCCCAGCATCAACATCTCTACAATGGCCTTTCAGATAGTTGTAAAAAGTTATGAGGTCTCCCGTAAGCCTCATCGATGCCTGGGACTGTCCCAGTGCCCCCATTACCTGCTACTAGCCAGGCTATGGGACAGACACTGCTGCCAGCCCCGCCGCAGTAGGCAGCTCCACGACCAGCAGTGCCCCAAAGAAGGCTCTTGCCAGCAGCCTGTCAGGCCACAAAAGCATCCTGGCACCAGCTTAGCTGAGGAAAACAGGAAGAGCTCTTGGAGGTGCTGTAAAGCAGCAACACCATGAGCACAGCTTTCATTTCCTCTTGGGAATGTTCATCCCTGCAGCAATTGCTATGCAAGTGGGATGTTTCACTGCAAACAGTGCTGGTTTTGCTCTCGGATGGAAACGCGTTGGATGGTGAAGGGCAATTTCAGGGTGGCTGGTGAACTACAGTTTGCTGGAGATGGTTGTTTCTGCAAACAAGGTCTGGGTCAGCATCCCAGCACAAGGTCAGCAGGTGTTATCCCAGTGGATTCTGGCTTCTTTGCACTGAATTTGGGAACAGTGCCTCTTGGGATGACCATCCCCTTGATGCATAGCGTGACTGTGAAGGAGCATCCCACTCCCAAGAGCAAGGCAAAGCTGTCACAGATGCTTCTCTGGAAAGCTGGGCCCTTGGCAAGCTCACGGGTGCTCAAAGCAGGTGCAAGACTGGTTGTAGGTTCTATCTTTACAGATGGCTGAGCATGTAGCAGGCAGGCAAGAGAGACACAGCACAGATTTGACACAGTTCCTCACTTAGATGCTTGGGAAACAAAGTGTGAGACAGAAAAGCAGAGACACTCCTCAGCACTGAGCTAGCAAGGAGGTGAGTGAAAGCAGCACAGAAACGACGGGGTTTGTCACGACACACAAACATAAGGATTCCCCCCTTTCATGCAGAAGTGAGAGTTTGACCTTGCATGGGCCATATCCCCCATTTGACCTTCCATGTCCCCCGGATTCAGCTCCTCATGTGAATGTGTTCTGTACAGACCTGCATTGCTCTCCAGCAGACTCTTCTCAACGTACCTGGCAGACAACATAATACCACAGGTACCACTCAATTCCACATTCCTCTGCCCCAGCACTGAGCCACAGACAGAAGGGCAAATATCACAAATCTGAGTCTTCTCAAGAAGTTCTACTTTGCATGACAGCTCGGATAGGTCTAAACAGGATTTGCTCTCCTGCTTGGTGCCATTTTCCCCTCATCCGTAGCTCAAGATTGTCTCCAGTTCTGGACACAAAAAAAAAATCACAGGATTTTAGGGACTAGAAGGGACCTCGAAAGATCTAGTCCAATCCTCCTGCCAGAGCAGGATCACCTACATCAAGTTGCACACAAGCATGTCCAGGTGGGTTTTAAATGCCTCCAGACAAGGAGGCTCCACAATCCCTCTGGGCAGCCCCTTCCAGGGCTCTGTCACCCTCACTGGGAAGAAGTTCCTTCTCAGATTGATGTGGAACCGCCTATGCTCCAGTTGACACCCACTGCCCCTTGTCCTATTACTAGATGACATTGAGAAGAGCCTGGCTCCATCCTCCTGATACCCACCCTTCACATATTGACATTGAGGTCACCCTTCAGTCTTCTCCAAGCTCAAAAGACCCAGCTCCCTCAGCTATTCATCATGAAGGAGATGCTCCACTTCCTTCATCATCCTGGTTGCCCTATGCTGAACTCTCTCCAGAAGCTCCACATCCCTCTTGAACTGAGGGGCCCAGAACTGGACACAACACTCGAGATGTGGTCTCACCAGGGCAGAGTAGAAGGGGACAAGCCTTCAACCTCTCTTGATCTGCTAACCGCCCCACTTCTAATCCACCCCAGGATGCTGTTGGCCTTCTTGATCACGAGAGANCGATCATCCAGACCACACTGCCTCAGTTTGGCTGCGAAGATGCTGCGGGAGACTGTGTCAAACACCTTACTCAAGTCAAGATAGACCACATCCACCTCTCTGCCTTGATCTATCCACCTGGTTATGCCCTCATCAAAGGCTAAAATCATCTTAGACCGACATAGCCTGCCCAGCTGTAGCTCACAGTGTGGTTGATCTAAGTAAAAAGGCAAAAGGAATGTAGAACTTGCCAAAAAAAGGCTCTGTCTTACCACTCAGTCGTACACGGCAACGGAGGGAGCCCATACACAGTATAAACCAGTTTCATGTGGGAAGGCTCCCGTGATGAGGGAGCTATAATGTAGCACAGCATCTTGATATTTCCCTATGTCCTTGAAGCATCTGGAACGGTTCTACATTCTCACTGTATAAAAATCTCACTTGACGTTCAACTGCTCAACTGAAGTCCAATTAACTCGGTGTCCTGCATCAACAACACCCTTTGATAATCAACTTACACTTTCAATATTAGCCCAAAGAATGTGAGCTCTGGCAGATCCTGATTCAGCCTCCTCCCTCTGCCCCTAGCGAAGTCTGCAGTCTCGTTCTTGGATTAGACTTGCAGAGCTGCACGTAGCACGACTGTGCCTACAGCTGGGAGAGCTGCACCACTGGACTGTGGTGAGAGTAGCTGAGAACATTCCAGGCCCTGAAGGCATTATAAAAGGTACGGCCACTAGACGTGTTGCAGTATATTTTGGGTTCCTAACCTCTTAAAAGCAAAATGAAAGAGCAAATCACGCTGTTAAATCCCTCGCGGGCTCAAGCAGCCTCACAGAGCACTGCATCGCACGGGAGGACTACGTGATGTGCAGCCTCCGTCAGCTCCTGAAGCGCGTGCGCAGCGCCGGGCCAGCAGCGTGCTGAGCCGCGGCTCCGTTCCACGGAGGCACTCTCCACATTTATTGTTCTTGATTAGAAAAACACCCCGAATTCTAGAATTGACATTTAAGACCAAACACTGTTCCAGTTTGGTTTTTATCGGGGTAAACTTTAAAATAGACGGTCTATTAGCATTAGTTTCTGTATTTTCTGAGAGTGAGGAGGAAGAGCATTAAGGAAGACCATAAATCAGATGCATACTTCTGGTGAGCGCAGGAAATCCTTTAACCTTTATGTGTCGAAGAGACTGGAATAAATGTGGATTAATTCACACTGCCTACACTTTCCAGAACATCACCTGAGAGGCGCTTCCAGCAGCCAAACTCTTAGAAAAAGGCAACAAAGGACTGCAAAAACTTCCCTGAAAACACACGGTGCCTAAAGCTCCAATTAAAAACCATTTCTTGCTACTCACATAAGGATGGAGGAGAGACCAAAAGAAACCCTGCATTTTTATTTTGGTTTGGGGCTTTTGGGTTGGGTGTTGGGGATAAAGCGGTATCATGGACGCCTAGATGTAGTGTTGGGGGATATGGTTTAGGGGTGAACTTTTAGAGTAGGGGCAATGGGTAGACTCAAAGATCCCAAGGGTCTACTCCAACCTGAGTGATTCTATTGTACCCTGGGAACAACTCTCTTAATCACAGAATTACTGAGGCTGGAAAAGACCTCTAAGATCATAAAGTCCAGCCTATGATCAACATCACCACATCGGCCAGACCAGGGCACCAAGGGCCACAGCCAGTCTGTCCTTCAGCACCTCCAGGGATGGGGACTCCACCACTGCCCTGGGCAGTCCATTCCAATAAATAACATCACCTAAGCATGTGACAGAATTACAGAACATTAGGGACCTCCAAAGATCATCCAGTCCAATCCCCCTGACACAGCTGGATCACCTACATCAAGTTGCACTGGAACATGTCCAGGTAGGTTTTAAACATCTCCAGAGAAGGAGACTCCACAACCTCCCTGGGCAGCCCCTTCTAGGGCTCTGTCACCCTCACCGGGAAGAAGTTCCTTCTCACATTGATGTGGAACCTCCTCTGCTCCAGCTCACACCCACTGCCTGTTGTCCTATCACTAGATGCCCCTGAGCAGAGCCTGGCTGCATCCTCCTGACACCCACCCTTCACATATTTATCAGCATTAATGAGGTCACCCCTCAGACTCCTCCTTTCCAAGCTCAAGAGACCTAGCTCCCTCAGCTTTTCCTCACCAGGGAGATGTTCTACTCCCGTTATCATCTTTGTGGCTCTCTGCTGGACTTTCTCCAGCAGCGTTGTGTCCTTCTGGAACACGGGAGCCCAAAACTGGACACACGCAGCCTCACCAGGGCAGAGTAGAAGGGCAGGAGAATCCCTCTCAATCTGCTAACCACCCCACTTCTGATCCATCCCAGGATGCCATTGGCCTTCTTGACCACTAGAGCACATTGATGGCTCCTGGCCATCCTGCTCTTCACCAGGACCCTCAGGTCTCTTTCTTCTATGCTGTTCTCCAACAGGTCAGTCCCCAACCTATACTGGTACCTGGGGTTGTTCTTGCCCAGATGCCAGACTCTTCACTGCCCTTGTTGTCGTTCAATAATCCTCTCTCCCCATCCAACTGTCCAGCCTGTCCAGGTCACACTGAACATCTGCTGGAAAATAATCTGCTCTTAGTGATTAACTCCCAGCAGAGACACTGGCTCCCTGCCTAAATGCAAATACCCCTTCATGTAGGCAGGAAATCATTTCCAGCCACCCCGGAGCTGGTCTGGCAGGATGGGGGGCTCTGAGCCGTGCACCATCCACTAGATGATCTTTCGAGGTGTGTTCCAATCCCTCATGTCCTGAGGTTCTTATCGGAGCGGGGTCAGCACCGCGTCCTGTGTGACAGCAGCAGCGCAGTGAAGCGATTCATAAGAGCAGTCACTAACAGTTGCACAAGAGGAGTGTTTGAAAATTCCTCTGCTCTTTAACAATAATCTGCAGAGACGCTGTGAAAGGCGGGGAAAGAGGGGAGGGGGGGGGATAAAAAAAAAGCCCTGGCATGAAATGGACATTCCTTCAGTTCCTCTCAAAGACTGAAAAACCTCTGGATAGGAAAATACTGTTGAGCAGCCAATTCTTTCCACATTTGGCTTAGCCCGATGCCCAAAATACACAGAACACTACTTCAGTTCTGAAAAGATTGCAATACTCCTATCTGAGTCATCTGAAAGCAAATAAAGTGAGACCTAAACAAATAAACCTAATTGTGCACGGAAACAAATCCAGCTCCCCAGCTTGGACGCGGCTTTGTTTTTGTTAGTTTAAAGCCCCGCATATGGAGTTTGAGTGGCATCAGGAGTTAGGCAAATATTGACAACTGATTGCCAAATGTTGTTTTGCTCCCTTCGGTGCACAGTGTGAAGAAGCCTGGGGAATGCTTCTAGGAACCTTCCCTGGTGCACCCAACCAAATCACAGCTTGATGGGATCAGCTCCAGCCTCTTCTCTGAAGGGTGGGCTCTACTGAGACTGAGCTTGTGGGCTGTTATCATGAAAGACTTTTATTTTTCACTTGTGGAAAGCTAAAGCTGGCCTTTCGAAACGTGGCTCCCGTGTTTGCACCACAGCCAGGGCATTGTCACATGTACTGTCCTCCACCCCGTGGTTTGTTGCTGGTTTGTGTCATCCTTAACCTGCTCCTGGTGGTTTGGCTGGGAAAGAAGCAAATAACGATAAGAGAGAGCGCCGAGCTGCTCCCTGACGTCCTTCCTTTCAAACGCTAGTGCCACTTGTAGGTTGTGGAGAAGGGGCAGTCACCCTGAGACACAAATCACCCTGGAGATTCTGCTGTCAGCTGCCAAAGGCTTGGTCTGAGTCCTCAGCAGCTTGCAAGGAGAAATCTCAGTATCACGGTACATCAGGGATTGGAAAGGACCTCAAAAGATCATCTAGTCCAGTCCCCCTGCCACAGCAGGATCAGCCAGACCAAGTCACACAGGAACATGGCCAGGTGGGTTTTAAATGTCTCCAGAGAAGGAGACTCCACAACCTGCCCTGGGCAGCCCCTTCCAGGGCTCTGTCACCCTCATTGGTAAGAAGTTCCTTCTCATATTGATGTGGAACCTCCTGTGTTCCAGCTCCAGTATCTGAAGGGGGCTACAAAAAGGCTGGGGAGGGACTATTTAGGATGGTGGGTAGTGACAGGACTAGGGGCAATGGAGCAAAGCTGGAGATTGGTAGATTTGGACTGCATGTGAGGAAGAAGTTCTTCACCGTGACAGTGGTGAGAGCCCGAAATGGGTTGCCCAGGGAGGTGGTGGGGGCTCCATCCCTGGAGGTGTTTAAGGCCGGGCTGGATGAGGCTCTGGCCAGCCTGGTCTAGGGTTGGGTGTCCCTGCCTGTGCTGGGGGGGTTGGAACTGGATGATCAGATGGTCCCTTCCAACCCTGAGTGATTCTGATTCTATAATTTCTCCAGTGAAGTGATCCTGCTGTGGCAGGGGGACTGGACTAGATGATCGTTTGGGGTCCCTTCCAATCCCTAATGATTCTATGACACTGAGCAGAGCCTGGCTCCATCCTCCTGACACCCACCCTTCACATATTTATCAACTTTAATGAGGTCACCTCTCAGTCTCCTCCAAGCTCAAGAGACCCAGCTCCCTCAGCCTTTCCTCATAAGGGAGACGCTCCACTCCCTTCCAGCAGCTCTGTGTCCTTCTGGACCTGAAGGGCCCAGAACTGGACAAAATAACTGAGATGCAGTCTCACCAGGGCAAGGCAGAGGGGAAGGAGTACCTCTCTCGATCTGCTTAGCCACCCCGTTTCTGATATTCCCCAGGAATGAGAATCTGACAAATCTTGATCTATTGCAATCCCCAGTTAGCAAAAATCTATTTACATTTGACTTTTAAATGAAGCCCAGACTTTCCCCTCACACGGAGCCAATGAAATAACACAGCTCTCTCCATCTTTGCCTCACATTCACAAGACACCTACAACTTTTAATATTCGAGCTGGCTGGATAACAAGGTTTCCATTTTGCAAAAACATCAACTATTAATCCCAGGTTAAGAAGAAAAAGAAAGAATTTTAGAATTGAATGAAGACCCTTTCTTCATGCAAAGAAACCACAGAAATCACAATGTGTGTCCTCCTCAGAAGCCCAATGGCACTGGAATGGGCTGCCCAGGGTGGTGGTTGAGTCCCCATCCCTGGGTGCATTTAAAAGTTGCTTAGATGTAGCATTGAGGGTTAGAGTTTAGGGGTGAACTTGTAGACTAGGACTGATGGTTGGACTCAATGATCCCAAGAGTCTTTTCCAAACTGAGTGATGCTGTGATTCTAGAACTGGACAGATTAATTCTTAGTCCTAACTTTTCTAATTCATCCTGAGATCATAGAACTCGATGACCCGTGGAGGTGCCTTCCAACCCCTAATGCTCCATGTACCTGGGCGCATTCTAAACTCCCCTAAGAGTTTCATCACTGAATTTCCATGAAATATTTTAGCTTAAAAACATCTCCCGCAAAGAATTCCTTGACTAACTATACACCTCTTACCTTTTGATATGATAGCACCCACTCTTCAGTTATTACAGCGTTATGTGCTCAGTATATTCAGGAAGATCTCAGAATACCACAGTATCACAGAATATCAGGGATTGGAAGGGACCTCAAAAGATCATCCAGCCCAATCCCCCTGCCACAGCAGGATCACCTAGATCCAGTCACAGAATCACAGAACGTTAGGGTTTGGAAGGGACCTCAAAAGATCATCCAGTCCAATCCCCCAGCCAGAGCAGGGTCATGGAGACCAAGTCGCACAGAAACATATCCAGGTGGGTTTTAAGTGTCTCCAAAGAAGGAGACTCCGCAGCTCCCCTGGGCAGCCCCTTCCAGTGCTCTGTCACCCTCACTGGGCAGAAGTTCTCTCTTAGATCGATCCAGCAAGACACAAGCAGAAGAATCCACATTAGGCCTCCTCCATTGCACTACTTACTGGAAAGGCATGAGAACTTGTGGGTTGGTGAGAAAGTAGAGGAAAAAAAGGTTGTCTCTATGTCACTAACTGTGCACCTTCATAAAAACCCCCAACACAATGCTCAGGACTGTTCACCCTGCGAGCACACACTGAAATATGACAAGGCATCAAGGCACGTCGCGTTACATGATATTCAGGCAGCTGCCGCGATGGCAGTTTCAATCCAGCAACTGGCGCAACGAGACAAATCTGAAATGTAAAAGCTGGATTTCCACCCAAATACTTCGTTAGTGCTACAGGCATTAAGGCAGGGAACTCAGACTACTAATCCCCACGGCTACCCTAAGTCAGCGCTGGAGGACAAAGCGGCGGCGCAGCTGCACGGTTCAAGTCTCTGAAGGTGCTCTGGGTGTCAGTTTGCTGACTGGAGCCTGTAAGATTTCCCCAGCAGCATTCTGTTCTTGGATTTGCTTTGAAATTTGTTGAAGGGGGTAAAATGCCTCTTGGTTTTCTTTGGAATGCAAGTATGAGATGACTGCACGCCAACACAGAAAGACAGCGCGACATCAGTAACACAAATCGGGACACAACACCTACTAGTGGAAAGTCCCACCTCGTGCAACAGACCTCAGCCACGTGCTTTAGGTCACAGGACGAGACAGCTGGATCTTCTAGCCTGAATCATGGGACATTAGGGATTGGAAGGGACCTCAAAAGATCATCCAGTCCAATCCTCCTACCACAGCAGGACTACCTAGATCCAGTCACACAGGAACACATCTAGACAGGTCTTTAGAAGTCTCCAGAGAAGGAGACTCCACAACCTCCTTGGGCAGCCCCTTCCAGGGCTCTGTCACCCTCACTGGGAAGAAGGTCCTTCTCATATTTCTATGAAGCCTCCTCTGTTCCAGCTCACACCCACTGCCCCTTGTCCTATCATTAGATACCACAGAGCAGAGCCTGGCTCCATCCTCCTGACACCCACCCTTCACATATTGATCAACATTCATGGGGTCACCCCTCAGTCTCCTTGTCTCCATGATAAAGACACCCAGCTCCCTCAGCCTTTCCTCATTAGGGAGATGCTCCCCTCCCTCCATCATCTCTGTGGCTCTGCGCTGGACTCTCTCCAGCAGCTCTGTGTCCTCCTGGAACTGAGGGTCCCAGAACTGGATGCAATATTCCAGATGCCTCCCACCAGCTTCTGCACCAAACAGCTCCTGAGGCGTGGAGGCATCACTTCTCCCACCGGAGCACATGGCAAACCCTGTCTCCCGCTGCGGGGGGTCACGTTGGGGTCTGCTCATGTTTGGAAGGTACTAGCTTCTGTTGGAGAGTACAAACTGTTCCATATGGCATGTGGAGGGAAACATCCTGTGCAGAGCAAGGCATCAGAGCCTTCAGCAGCCACGTTACTGCTTAGAGCCCCTAGTCAGTGTTCAGCTTGGCAGGCCTGAGCTGTTACAAGGATTAACGAGGAAAACCATACTTCTCAGTTCACGAAACGCAGGAAGAGCGGCTACCAACAAGTCTGTGCTCTCCATCCATCTCAGGATGGGCTGCCCAGCGTGGTGGCTCAGTCAGCACCCCGGATGAATTTAAAAGACACTTAGATGCAGTGCTGGGGGACCTGGTTGAAGGGTGAACTTGTAGAGTAGGGTTGATGGTTGGACTCTGTGATCCCAAGGGTCTTTTCCAACCTGAATGATTCTATGATATCGACCTGTCACAGCTGTCTTTGGTACTTGCCAGATGTTTAATCGTTACATACAATCTTTCCTGTTCTCTAACTAGATTTGCCTCCTCCCTCTTAACTTCCTAGGCCACCTATTTGTTTAATATCAGTTCTTCTTGTGCTAATTATTTGACTGCTATTTTTGAGAGACGTTTCCAAGTTATTTACATGGCTGAAGTGACATAAATTCACCCTACATCCAGCCCCCACCATCCACCCCCGTCTGGCTGGCTTCCCCCCTCTGGTCTGGCTGAAGTGTCAGACTCGCTCCCCTCGCCAACCCTTTGTTTTTACAAGGTATTTTTATACCATCACCTCTTCCCTGCATCTCCCCCACCTACCCACCACAAACATATGCTGCGGTAGGAAGACATTCTGGTTTCACATCATTTGCAAGGTTAAGGTGACAGATTTCCCCTCCTTCAATTAATTTTCTCTTTAGGATCTGATGTGTAAAATGCAAAGGGCTAGATTCTCTCAGCCTGTTTTCACCCTGTGCAGGAGGATGTCCTGCTCTGCTTAGAAGAAATCGGTGTGAGAAAAAGCAAAACCCACTTGATTTATGTCATTTGAAACCTCCTCATGCTATAAAAAGATTTGAAAACATACAGAAAGAACATTGGCTGGCTTGATAGGTTCATTTTATTCATCCCAAGGAAGACAGGAATGATGGAGATTTCCAAGAAAGTAGGCAAATGTAACCACCCTACTGACTTCATTAGTCTGTCACAGCCTGTTTTTCTCCATTAAAACACACATGCAGTCACATTCACACAGTAAAAACAACCTCAAGTGCTCTAAGCATCAGGCTTGGAACCATGAAAAACATGACTGTGGCCTTCATCATACCCAATTAGGGGTACGTGTACTCAGCAGCAGATTCTGGTGCGGTGGAGCTTTCAATTGAGCAGGAACAAGCTAGTTAAAGCAGCACAGAACCCAAACTGGGCTCAGCCACTCTAAATATGTACCCTACTCGGAGCTAGAGGTTGCAGGGGTATGCACTCTACCACAGCTGGACAACTTCCAGCAGCTACACTCAAAGCTGGGTCTGAGGTGCTGAACATTCTGGTCATGCAAACACACGTGGAATGGAGCAGATGAAAGCTTTATGAAAAGACTCAGTCCACACAGGATGGCTGAAGAAGGCTTTTTGTACAGAGACCGTGTCTGTTCAGCACACACCAGCAGGCTTTTTAGAGCACGATCACAGAACATGAGGGATTGGAAGGGGCCTTGAAAGATCATCTAGTCCAATCCCCCCAGCACAGCAGGATCCCCTAGACCAAACTGCACAGGAACATGTCCAGGTGGGTGTTAAACATCTCCAGAGAAGGAGACTCCGGAGCCCTCTTGGGCAGCCCCATCCAGGGCTCTGTCACCCTCACTGGGAAGAAGTTCCTTCTCATATTGATGTCAAACCTCCTATTGGTGTTCAACCTCCTGTGTTCCTGCTCTCACCGATTGCCCCTTGTCCTATCATTAGATCATAGAATCACTATGGACTGGAAGGGACCTCGAAAGACCATCTAGTCCAATCCCCTTGCCACATTAGATGCCCCTGAGCAGAGCCTGGCTCCATCCTCCAACCTACTCTTCACATATTTATCAACATTAATGGAGTCACCCCTCAGTCTCTCTTCCTACAAGCTCAAGAGACCCAGCTCCCTCAGCCTCTCCTCATCAGGGAGATGCTCTACTCCATCATCTTTGTGGCTCTGCACTGGACTGTCTGCAGCAGCTCCGTGTCCTTCTGGAACTGAGGGGCCCAGAACTGGACAGTCTCGGTGGGGCAGAGTAGAGGAGAAGGAGAACCTCTCTCAATCTGCTAACCACTCCCATTCTTGTCCACCCTGGGATGCCACTGGCCTTCTTGGCCACAAGGGCACATTGCTCGCTCATGGTCAGGATAAAGCCTCACTGCCTGCCCCAGGACCCAGCTGAGCATTATTCCAGGATGTCACATGCACTCACGTTCCTGGTTTCACGCAGAACTCTTCTCATAACACAAGGCAATGACAACAAAGCACGCACCAACACCGCGTCTCTGTTCATTTCATCTCGTGGTTTTGCCTCAAACAAGAAGGGCAAAGAAAGATCAGTGCGAAAAACAAAACAGGATGGATCATCTCACTGCCAGCAGCGGGGGAACAAAAAGGGAAAGTACTAAACAGTGACATTTATTTATACTGTGAGGCAACAGGCTCTAGAGAACAAATTATTAGCAGAAGGAGCCACTCAGGCTCATGCAAGGCTTCCCTCAAATCAAACAGATACGGCTGTCACAGCAGGCAGCCAAGGAGCAGGGAGAGTGAAAAGAGAGAGGAAAAAACCCTCTGCACAGACTGAAAACATTCTGCAGTTAAGGGACTCTGAGCAGAGCTAAGAGCAGTGCCTTTTGTTTTGCTGTGGTCCGAGCAAGGTCACTCCGGGAAAATGCCCGCAGAAAACTGCCACGGGTGAGCGGAGCAAAGGAGAGTTTCTCTAAAACAAGGAAGAATGTTGGAAGCACATGAGCTCTATGTCCATTCCAAGATGCCACGGGAAAAAAAAAAAAAGAGTATAGGACCACCAGCCCATCGCAAAGAAGCCTCCCACCACATTGCCAGAGTGGAAAAGCCATCCCCCATCTATGCTAGAGCTATCAGTCTCCAGGGCTCTGCTGGAAGCTGTTAAAGGCACTGCAGCTCTGGTGGCTCGTAACTCATCACCTAACCCCCAGCCCATACCTAAACCAGGGGACGTTTATTTGGCAGCACATTCTTTGCTAGAAAAAAAGTGTATAAAATACCTGCATTAACACCCTGCTGCTGGGTAAAGACACAGACCTCTGCAGCTCAAAATCAGCATCCAAAGAGGTATCTATTTGTCCATGAGGGAAATGCACACACCCACAAAGAGACTGCTACTCTCCCTTCTGGGTCATGGGCCATTTCAATGCATTAGACATCAGCTGATAATTCACTCACCAGGTAGACTTGGCTCCTGGGCCCAGCCTGAACCTACTCTCACCGGGACTCATCTACTCAGTATTTCACTCTTTCCATCTCCCTCCCCTCAGAATCAGCAGTGAAAAAGATGGATCTTTGCAACTTCTCATTTGTCTTGATTCTCAGGGTTTTTTCCTTCTAAAAATAGGACAAGTGTGTATTTATACTGAAGTGACTGCCACTCACATGTACCTACCTGAGCTGCGCTGTGCTCACATCCTGCCAGCAAAGTAGCTGCATCAGCATGAGCCCAGCAACCAGCTCTGCAGCTAAGGGAGCGCTCAGCCAAGCAGCTACAGCAGTACCCAGCCCAGCGGAGGCTATATGGGTGGCAGCATCTAAAACAGGCAGTAAAGAGCTGGCTCAGATACATCAGCTAACACTGGCATTGGTCTGTCTCTGTTAACACTTTCAAAATGTTCAGAGATTCGGGGTGAACGATGCTGCATCAGCACAAAAGCACTCCCGCAGCAGTAAACACTCTTGGCTGGACCGCTGCCTTGTCTTGAGCTCTGATTTGCTTCGAGTAAATACAGTCATTTATTGCATGTGTCACCTTCTCATGGAACATCTGCTGGCTGTGAGGAGCCAAATAGCAGACAGGCTCTCAGTCCTCCTGAGATACCGCTGGCTTACAGCGTGCATAGCTTTCCTCGGAGGCCAGCGTGTCGCTGAGCGGTTGGTTTACTATAAACCACCACATGCTGTAGGTGTTTCCAGCTGCCTTATGCTGTATTTGTGTCACAACCCACGTTCCTGAGGAGCCTGTGCAGCCAGCCCATGCTTTATACCCACCCCAGTATGTGTCCCGTCAAGCAGTTACTTCCATCCACAAAGCAGAAAATCAAGAGAAGTGCTGGCTCTTACGGGAAGGTCAGGAGTAGAGGCAGAAAGTAGGGAGGTTGAGAGCTAGTAGCACCCTTTTTAGGAGAACATCTTTTCAGGAACAGGGAGACTATGAAGATAATAAACAGAGGAAAGCCACGAGGACAGGGGTGAAGTCAGGATGCTGGATGGTCATGACACACACAGTCCTTGCTGGAAATGCACTGAGCCAGTTCAGCTTCCTTCAGAACACAGTGAGCCAATGAAAACACTCAAAGGCAAAGGTAGATACGGCTGCAGCCAAAGGAATTTTGCTGCATGACTGTCAGCAAACTGAATGGAAAGTAAAGGAAGCAGGCCTGCAGCAGAGTCTAGCAGTTTGGGTATGAGAAGCCCTGCCCGAGTCCAGCTGCTCACAGTGGAGGAGGCAGCGTTAGAGATGAGGTCTGAGGGCATCGAGAGGCAGTGAAAATGAAAGAAGAGGCAACCTGTAAGTGACATGAGGAAGAGTAGCAGAAACTACTAAGGCATACTAAGGTTATGCCTGGATTCTGTATAATCTGCTTTGCCAGAGTAGATGTCTGTAGGGCCTGCTTACTGTCACTGTCTGCATAAGAGCTGCTCTCAGTTTACACCAGCCTAAACCCTGTCTCCCTCTCTTCTCACTGTATCCCATTTTAGTTTTTCCATGTCATGGCTTCAAGGAAGAGCACAAAGTGCTAGTCCAGCCAGGCATTTGTCCGTGCTCCCTTCCACCCAGGGAAGATTTGGGTAACACAAACAGATCATGACAGATGGTGGCACGTAGCCCTATCCAGCTTGATACAGATTTCTTCACCCCTCCACCCAACCGTCTCAGGAAGCATGCCCCTCTCTGAAATAAAGCAAAAGATAGATAAATCACTAGGTTTTACCCAAGGCTGAACAGTGGGAGCTGCTTCCGCAAGCGCAAAATATATGCTACCAGGGAGGTTGTGGAGTCTCCTCCTCTGGAGATGTTTAAAACCCACCTGCATATGCTCCCGTGCGACTTGGTCTAGGGGATCCTGCTGTGGCAGGAGGATTGGGCTGGATGATCTTTCGAGGACCCTTCCAATCCCTAATGTTCTGTGAACCAGTCAAGCAAAGCTATCTCATCTGGGGGACAAGCAGAAGCTCACTCCCACAGCTGGGCTCTGTGCCTGCACAGGCTCCTACCTTCTACAAGGGCAACTTCACTGAGGTTTTTTATCTTGGTGTAAGGTAGAAAACAATTCTTGCACCTGCCTTATGTTGCCTGCTCCAAGACTCACCAGGACTACCAAGCTGAGCACCAAGGAGTGGGGATAAAGCAGGGAGCAAGTGTGTAGAAGAACATGCACAGATAATTAGTGGTCAGAAAGGACCTCCAGGGGTCATCGAGTCCACCCTCCTGCTTGAGCAGGATCATAGAAACTAGGACAGGTTACACAGAAACACATCCAGATGGGTCTGAAAATTCTCCAGAGACGGAGACTCCACAAGCCCTCTGGGCAGCCCCTTCCAGGGCTTTATCACTCTCACCATGAAGTTCCTTCTCATGTATTTATGTGGAACCTCCTCTGTTCTAGCTGACACCCATTGCCCCCTGTCCCATCATTAGGTGCCACTGAGCAGAGCCCAGCTCCAACCTCCTGACACCTGCCCTTCCCATATTTATCAATATTCATGGATCACCCCTCAGTCTCCTTTTCTCCAAGCTAAGGAGACAAAACTCCCTCAGCCTTTCCTTATCAGGGAGATGCTCCACTCCATCATCTCTGTGGCTCTGCACTGGGCTCTCTCCAGCAGCTCTGTGTCCTTCTGGAACTGAGGGGCCCAGAACTGGACACAACACTACAGATGCAAGACAACCCAAAGGCAGGTAAGGTGATCTTGTTGTGGGCACATGAAGACCAGCAGGGGCTAAAACTTGGATCCTCTTCATTCCCATCAGTGTTGTAAACACGTAACCACTGGCTGGTGTCCGGGAGGGCACGCTCATTGCCGTAGCTTCGCACGATAAAACCTTCCAACGATTTGCTGTCATCTCCGTCTAACGAAACGAACATCATTTTAAACCTCAGAATTTCAAGGAACATAACGATTGTTTACAGCACATGTTCGTAAAGATAATAGTCCAGTTGCGTCAAGAGCCTCGATTAACCTTTCAGTACAAAGGTGACGGGCCCTGCAAGCAGCACCGAGAGCCAGCCAGGGCTACATTTTAACTCGCGCTCTGTAAAAGCTTGACCACAGCTAGAAGAAGGCTGGCTTGCCCCATCTACTGGTCATGGCGAAGACTGGCCTTCCACTGCAGTTAAACCCTTAGCACCGGGGACCCCAGTCAGCCACACAGTCACAGAACATTAGAGGTTGGAAGGGACCTCAAAAGATCATCCAGTCCAAACCCCCTGCCACAGCAGGATCACCTAGACCAAGTCACACAGCAACACATCCAGGCGGGTTTTAAATGTTTCCAGAGAAGGAGACTCCACAACCCCTCTGGGCAGCCCCTTCCAGTGCTCTGTCACGCTCACTGGGAAGGGGCTTAGGATTTCTCTACCATCAAAAAGAAAAAAGCATTACTTTCAAAGAAAATACTAGGACAGCACTGGCCTGTTAACCAAAAAACCTACCTAAATAAGCTGCCTTTTGTTCTGAAGTGAGCAAAAGTCACTTAAGTCTATGAAATAGCAGCCTGCAGACCCCTTGTCACAAAGCAGCCATATGTGCTACAGCTCAGTAAGGTCGCTGCAAGGTTACTGTGGCTTTGTAAGGCTTTTTGTCTAAGTATTTGCTTGCTAATCCCTGTTGACCTCCTATTTTCCATTACTGCAGGCAGTGCATCCATCCTTCTGAAGTGAGTCTGTTCCTTCAGGAGGTCCAGAGAGAAAATGTGAAGTTTAGGTTGATCTGAAGAGACTTAAGAGTTATTGGAGAGTGGAGCTTTGAGCATGTCTCACTCCCATGAGGTTCTTTGAGGACAGCGTCTGTACTGGTACTGTAACGTCCCTCTGGTACCACGACCCCCACGTTGGTTGCAGGTCAAGTTGGATGTGTCAAGCGAGAAGATGCAGCCAACAGAAAGGCCACCAAAAAAGCCTGCCAGGAAGGTGCCCAGCAGGTAACCCAATACCCCTGGCAACCTGATTCACCATGAGGTCTTACCCCCAGCCACGCTGTCTCTACATAATCTCAGCAAGCACTCCATATGCAAGTAACTACCCTTCCCACAGGACACTCAAGTCTTCTACTCAAAAGAGTGTCTTGAAATATCTGAGTAGAGACAGGATTGAACTACCAGCATGTCCCAGGCATGAAATTTACTGTCACACCAAAATACAGGGTGATGAATCATCATTCTCAAACAGCATCACACATCATCTTCAGGGATGGGAAAACATGAGTGCAACCACCTATCTTAAGGAGCCATGACTCTAGGTACCTGGCAAACTCCATGAGCTACAGCAGGGAAGAGACTGTAAAGGAAGACCCCACCCGAGACTCCTCCATCTCGGGTGATAAAAGCAAAAAGCAATGACAGCTACTTTGAAATATCTACATTTCTATGGCAGGCAAAGAAAGAAGCCATTGGCAGTAGATGTAGCCCTTCTGGTTTACCACGTGATGTCTTGTACATGAGAGTTCATAAAGCACAAGTGCTACTCTGAAGATCATCATAAAAGGTTTTAGCCTCTGCCCAGAGTGTATTTTGGGCTGCAGCATAAGCTGGGATCCAGCATTTCTAGCTGACATCCCTAGAGAGGTCACAGAAAAGAAGCAGGGTCTCAGGCAAAGGGGTAATACAGCAGCTCAGCTACCCAGGGACTGGGGTAGAAGAAACACTCCCAGTGTCCAGCAAGTGTCTGCAAGGAAACATCACTTAAGTCAGGCCCTGAATGCTGCCTCCACAAGTTCTCTGCTGGGAGATTCCACGCAGGCACTGCAAAATCACCTGGCCTAACTTCACTAGACATCAGGAACAGCGAGCAGCTGATGGCTAAAGCACCACCCCAGACAGCACACACAGATGTGAACTATGGGCAGTGCCCAGAACTGCCCACAGCACAAGCTGGGTTCCTCAAGGGTAGGTGCTTTGGAACTCCTGTGGTTAAGCCTATCTGGCTTCCTCAGCTGACTGGGACCAGCAGCACAACCTAAAGAGTACTTCAGCCCTAGCAGGTAAGCTGTGAAAGAGGTGACCCTGCTGAAGGAAGGAAGCCAGCCCGCTTTGACTGGCTACAAAACAGCATCACCCTCAAAAGTGGCCTCCTCAGACTTGCTAGTCACTCGTGGCAGACACCTTTGACAGGCTGGGAAAACCCACTCTGTTCCCTATACAAAGCCAAGCTTAAACATCTGACTTACATCATGGGCCTGAAGCTTATTATGTCAATTCGAGCTGATAAATAATTCAGAAAATGGCAAAAGCAAAAGTTTGGCAAGAGCTGTGAATGCAAACCAGACTTCAACTGAAAGCTGTGACCAGGACACAGATAAACCCTTCAGTCTTTGACTGTTGCCATCCTTGCACGCGAGATGATCCCATCAACTCCCCAGTCTATGCCCCACTAGCAGTGTTCAGAAAAATCTTCAGTTCTATTTGCATGGCACTCAACAGACTGAGCACCCTGGGGAGCAAAAACTCAAGCACCCTTGTTCCTGGTTGCAAATAATTCCACTCTTTGTTATGTTACTTATGCACAGCACCTTTGAAGGGGGATTTTAGCACTATTCTTCTCTGAAAGAATGTTGTTCTTGGTTACATAACAGAACCCAACGCTTTTCTACCTCCCTTTTACCTGGGAACAAAGTCTGTTCTTCAGCTGTGATCACTCGGGCTGCTGGCTGGTTGGGGGTTTTTTATCAAAATAATAATGCACACGTAGAATACAAAAAGGCAGGCTTCCCTAGGGATTGAGCCTTGTACTTCGTCCCAAAAGGCAATTTGCTTTCCATGGAAAACAAGCAGCATGGAAAACACTGAACCTGAACCTTCAGACACTTAGGAGCAGGGCAATTATCCAGTCAATTAGTCTCTGTCTTGGGGGTTCTCGCTTTATCCATAGACATTCTGAAACTCAGACTAAAAGCAACAGCCAAAGCAACTCTTGCTACCACCACAAGCACTAAGGATATTCTTAAACATGCCACTCACTCACCAGGAAATAAACATCACCAGGAGCTGGAAATCACTGCTTTGCCACCACTCTGCCACTGTCCACCTCTTTGCAGAAGTCCGCAGCACCTTCCCGAGCACCACCTGCGTCAGGGCACGCTGTAACGTCCCACGGGATCAGCCAGCTCACTCTGACACAAAACTAGGCTCAGCTGCTGGAATCAGCCCAGGGGCCAGGCCCCAGCTGGCAAATCTCAAGTGACTTCCAGCCCAAGGGAAATGAGAGAGGAGTGTTTGGAAAGAGCTTGCTGCATAGGGGGTTTCCACATGGTTGTAGCCCTCCTTTAGAGAGACAGTATTAGCCACCTACAAGATCAATAGACGGCTTGGAGTGCTGCAGGGGTGGTTCTGTTCTCATCCTGTGCTGGCCTTTATTCACCCGTCTTTTGCTGGCGAGTAAAATGAGTTTGAACAATTGTGACTGTGCCTCTTGCTTTGCTGGGTTGACAGAGGTGTGATTATCACTGCGTGGCTGCCTTCCAGCTGCCAAAGCAGCTTCAAAAGGAAGCATGGCTTGCCAGTTCACCCAGATACAGCTCCTCACCTCTCCTGGCAGTGCAAGCCCCTCTTTGAAAGCCCATTCCACCCCTGCTCTTACTAGGCAGCAGCTGCTGGTTACCCAACTCCCTCATCTCTTCTGGGAAAAGCAAGTACAGCTCTGAGCTCTGCGCTGTGGACAGGTAACGAGCACGTTCATCAGAGCCCTGCTCAGGTAACCACTGCTGCAGGCTGAATGGAGCCTCTGGGCAAGGCAGATAAATCCAGCCAATGGCATGTAGATCCCAGTGCTGGCCCCCTCCAGAGAACACAGCAGCCTCTCCCAGCACTCACTGGCAGCATCTGACTGACACACGGGGTGTTCCTGCCCGAGGAACAGCCTGGATGCCTTCCTACACATAACTCCTCTTACAAAACTTCCTACAGAACCCCAGAACATCAGGGATTGGAAGGGACCTCGAAAGATCATCTAGTCCAACCCTCCTGGCAGACCAGGATCACCTAGACCAAGTCACACAGGAACACATCCAGGTGAGTTTTAAATGTCTCCGTCACACTAAATATAATGATTCCCCAGATGCCCAGCCCCTGCAAATTTAATGCATGTAGCCCTTCCTTCATCACTTTATATAAAATATCTGTGAGGGGTTTTTTCCTACAGTGATACAAGATGGTAAACCCACTAGAATTATGGGGAAGACTTTCAACAAACAGCTGGTGTTCAACACAGAAATACTCACATGACCATAAAGAATGATTGAATCATCCTGGCTGAAAAGGACCTCCAGGATCATCAAGTCCAGCCCTCATGTCAGTATCTCCCTAACTCCTACACCAAGGCCTCAAGTGCTCAAGCTCCTTGTTTTTTGAATGCCTGCAAGGATGGTGACTCCACCACCTCCCTGAGCAGCCTGTTCCACTGCCCAGCCACTCTCTCTTCAAAAACTCAGCATCTCGTAGACACTTAGAACATGTGGATGGTTTTAAGATTCTCCCAGCCAAGTTACAGAGCAAGAAGTTTAGTGGTAACAGGAGTCACCTTATGAACACAAGAGAGCAGAGAGTACAACTTCTGTTTCCAGAATAGAGAAAGTATTACCAGCAAAGCAGATATCAGTACTATCTTAACTGCTTGCATGTAGTAGAGTTCACAGAATCAGAAAACATTAGGGATTGGAAGGGACTTCAGAAGATCATCTAGCCCAATCCCCCGCCACTGTTTCATACACAAAGAAAGCCCTTCACCCAGAACATTGTCTTGAAACCATAAGAAGACCTTTTCAGATAGCTGAGATCTGAAAATCCTTCTAGGGACCTCTTCCAGGACAGAAAGGACTGGACATAGCACTTAGTGCCCCGGTCTGGCTGATGTGGTGATGTTGATTGTAGGCTGGACTTGATGATCTTAAAGGTCTTTTCCAGCCTCAATAATTCCATGAGTGGAAAAGGCCTTTGTACTATAAGTAGGCACTATAGTGTTCTCTTTGATTTATCCCAAAACCTGCAGAAGAGACAAGATGGCTGTGAAGCAGTAAGGAATGTGATACTGGTTGTAGGTATTTGCCTCAAGAGCCAAATTCCTCATCCTAAATGCTTCCTCAGGGTAGAAACTGCTTGTTTGTGATCTTTACTGCCAACACAGCACCCAACACGGGCACTTCTGCTACTGGACCTCTCTGCCTGCAAATGCAAAGAGGAAAAATAATCTAGAAGATGAGAAAACTTCCACAGAATTAGGGCTACAAATAGAACCTGGTCTTGCAGATTCCTGATACTATCAGCAAAGAGCGACATGCAAACATTTTGTTTTGGGAGACAGAAAACAACAGGGATAAAGCAGCCTTTAAGTCTTCTGAGAGTTAAAACACATTAGCTGGGTCATGTCTGCAAGACATCTTTGGAACTTCTAGAACCCAACAGAACACATAGCTGGTAGTTCCCAAAGGATGTGACAGCTCACAAGTGAGCCACAAAATAAAACTATCAGCACAATAGAAATATTTTTACCTTCATCTGCATCTCTTCTGCAATTCCAAGAGTGAGGAAGAAGGAGACTTCTCTTCTTTAAAGCTCTCATTAGCTCAACCTCATGCCTGCTGTGCCAGGAGCCTAAGTAACGGACACCCAATGACCTGTGGGAATCAGAACCAGGTGCAAATTATTCTTGACCCCCGGATAAGTTTGCTAATGGAGGCAGATGTGCTAATCCTCTGAATCACATTTTGTCAATAAGGCTTGTTAACCGCCCTTCTGCGGGTTTGCTGAGTGATGGCTTGTCTGACTAAATAAAACAACCTCATGCTCTTGTATTCTGATTGCAGCTATTTCCTGTTAGCAAAGCCTGGCTCCAGTGAGCTGGTAATCAATGAGAGAGGATGAATAGATCTGTGGGATCTTGCTGTGGTGGGGGGATTGGATGGGATGATCTTTTGGGGTCCCTTCCAATCCCTAATGTCCTGTGAGTATGAGGCAGGATGAATATAAACTTCAGAGCTTTTGAAAGGAAGCAACAGCAGCCAAGTTCTTTCCTTTCTGCCTGAGCTGGAGAGGCAGCTTATTTTCCTGATATTTAATTTACTTCTACCAGACCCAGTCTTTCATTCTACATGCATTATGATGCATCCAGACAGAAAGAGTAGGAGGATTTCCAGATCCCTCTGGAAAATATCTCCCTAGCTGTTATTCTTTCCAGAAGAGCACTCAAGACTAAAGAAAAGCTCTGAAGTACTGAGAAGTGTGGACAAAATGCAAGTTCCCAAAGCTGAACGTGTCGGAGTGTTATTAGTGCTACCTAGTGGGGTAACTAGCTTGTCGACAGGACAAACATCGAGAGGCTATTTCCCATCTGGACTTTAGCAAACGATGTCACGTGGGACACAATTAGTAGCTGCAAGAATTTGTAAGCCAAGCATGGAAGTAGCTAAAGCGGAAATGACAGAGGGGAAGTCATCAGCCTGGAGGGATTTTACTCAAGGAAGTGCCCTGGGGCAAATTTGACATAATTAGCTCAAAAATATAGCAATATTCTAATGAAACGTTCTGATTACACAACTTGGGAGGGGAAGTCAGGGCAGAAGCACAGCAGGAATGGGACAAAATTTAACTGTGCTATAGCAACAAGGAAAAATAACAGCAGATTTTGCTCTGAACCAGCTGAAAACACCTTAGGAGGAATTCTGAGACGTATTAGTATCACAGAACACAGACTGGAAAGGAAAGAACACAATTAGTATACAGAACATTAGGGATTGATTGAAAGATCATCTAGTTAGACTGCCACAGTTCATCTAGGGGAATAGCTCCCTTAGATCCTCACAGCCTCTTAGAGGCTGCTTCTTGTAGGGCTGCTGCTGCATCATTTTGATTCAGAGGTAGGCAGGGACCAGGCAGCAGAAGGCACAGAATCACACAGTCCGTATTAAAAACACCCAGAACATGCAGGGAGAAGTAACACCCTAAAGTTCTTGATGTAGGACATGGGATTTGGGGCTGAGCTGTTATATGGGACGTGCAGCAAGCCTGTGTTAGTTGCTCACAGGGTGACTGGAGGAACCAGAGGAATGGAGCTTATTTCAGAGGAAGCTACAGGCAGACAGTGAAGATTCTGTTACCAAGTTTACCTGCTTTCCAGGCTTCAGAGGGCTCCTAATGGTGCAGCTCAGCCAGCAAAGGCACAAGTCAGAGCTCTTGTATGAACCTTCCTTGTATCTGTAGGCAGGAGGAGATCTGGATCTAGAGCTACAATCACTGGCACCCCAAAAGCCACAGCTAGCAGACCCGGGAGAAAGTGCTTCTGGTGATTTCTACAGTGGTTTCTCTTCATCCAGGGTGGAAGAATAAATACATTCCTGAATTGTGCCTGAGCCATCCAGTTCTGGGAGTGAATGGGTGGCTCAGAGGGACTCCTCCTACAGGACTTTCTGCTGAAGCAATGGGAACAAAGGGACCTTCCTCCTCTGCCCTGATTGGCATTGCTGATATTCTCTGTATTGAATTACAGCAAGAAGTTGATAGCAAAGGAGGCACCTTTCTCTGTGATCTGGGGTCTGAAAGATACTTTTCAGCATAGGGCCTCTTCCAACCCAAGTCATTCTATGACTTCTGACTTCTCAAGGTAGGATAGAGTGAAGGATGATCATGTGATTTCTCCTCAGATCACAGAATCACAGAACATTAGGGATTGGAAGGGACCTCAAAAGATCATCCACTCCAATCCCATGGCCACAGCAGGATCCCCTAGATCAAGTCACATAGGAACATCTCCAGGTGGGTTTAAACATCTCCAAACAAAGAGAGCCCACAAGCAACCTGGGCAGACCATACCAGGGCTCTGTCACCCNCAGGATGCTATTGGCTCTTCTCATGGGAACACCTTCTTCTTGACTGGAAATCTTTCTAAAGCAGAAAGTTTCTACTAGTTTCTTTTAGCAATGTTTCCCTCTGATCCGCTGGGGAGGAAACAGTTAAGAGGGAAAGAGGCATCCCTATTTGCTCAGTGGGCAGTGAGTCTGTGAAGGCCATACTCCAGTGGATCTGTTCTATGTCCCTCATGTGCCTGGTTATTCAACTGACCAGTATTATCTGTCTCTTCATATCCACCACCCTACCTCCAAGATGTTCCTCCAGGGGTACAGGAGGAACACCCTTTTCCCTGAAGTTCTTCCTCACCTCCCTGAACAGCTTCCCCTTCTCAGTACTTGTAGCTCTTTTAGAAGAAATCTAGCTTCACTGACAGGTGAAGGCCAGCAAGGAGGATCTGCTGTGACAGAAGACAAGGGAAGTGGCAGGTAAATTGTTTAAAATTGATGAGGGCAGGGCCAGGAACCAAATCTGACCAATTTTTGGCTTTCTTTTGCAACTGATGTAATATCCTCACTGGGTTGCATTTTGGCTTCTATGTAGTTCATATTCACATTCTCTGGAGACATTTAAAACCTGCCTGGACATGTTCCTGTGCGACTTGGTCTAGGTGGTCCTGCCTTGGCAGGGGGATGGGACTGGATGATGTTTTGAGGTCCCTTCCAATCCCTGATGTTCTGTGATTCTGTGAAATTCAGAGATCTAAAACAACATTAGGTGGTGAACAGGAGGTGAGTTCTCTGTTTGACTCCCAGAAGAAACAATTTCCATACTCAGAGCATAATGCTTCAGCAGTAGAAAGTCCTGGGACATTTCAGAAGTTGTTTCCCTCTTGGAAAAGGATTCTTCAAAATGTTTTAATTTCTTGGAACTGAACTATTTGATTCCCACATAAATCAGGAGAAGTTTCTCCTAACTATGAAGAAGAATTCTCAGGCAAGGACCAAAAAGCATGAGAAAACACTACCCCTGTATTTACCTTTGTCATGCCTTACAGGGAAGAGGAGGAGGGCTGTTACTGCTATTTTATAGATGGAACTGAAGCTTGAAGGAACTTTTTCACAGTGACGGTGACAGAGCACTGGAAGGGGCTGCCCAGGGGGGTTGTGGAGTCTCCTTCTCTGGAGACATTTAAAACCCACCTGGACGTGTTCCTGTGTGACTGGATCTAGGGGATCCTGCTGTGGCAGGGGGATTGGGCTGGATGATCTTTTGAGGTCCAATCCCTAAGGTTCTGTGATTCAAAGGCTCAGTTACATACCTGCTGCCTGACAAAAGCGTGGCGGAACAGGGAACTCACCACAGCAGTCCCCATTCTCAAGGCAGCCTATTAAACATGGCAGCATCTTCCTTGCAAGGCCCACAGTCAGCACCACACACAGACACGGCTGGGATCACAGGCTAGTGCACGAAAATGAGAGCCTTATTATGTGTTGACCTGCACTTTGGTTTTTGCTCTCTCCTGCTCTACAGTCCACATGGAAACTGTGAATTCCTGCAGTGCTTTCTCAGAAGCTGGACAATAATTTCCTCCAACTAGCAAACATAACATTTGGGCCATGTGGCACCACAGGAAAAGCCAATGCAGCTTTTCATTTACTGCTGTGTCTGCATGTTAACACGAAGGCGGTCAGGAATGTACACAGTACTGAGAAAATGAGTAGTTAATTATTGCTAGGCTGCAAGAAGGGGAAAGACATTATTTATTTTGGTTTAGGAAACTGCGAATCACAGGAACAGCTGCTTTTTCCAGGCTGTTTTTCATGGAATGGCATGGGTACAGTAAAACTTACAATCTTTCAGGGTGGAAAAGACTCTGGGGATCATCTAGTCCAACCATCAACCCTACTCTACAAGTTGACCCCTAAACCAGATCTCCCAACACTATATCTGA
This sequence comes from Rhinopomastus cyanomelas, assembly GCA_013400115.1. Classification (NCBI taxonomy): domain Eukaryota; kingdom Metazoa; phylum Chordata; class Aves; order Bucerotiformes; family Rhinopomastidae; genus Rhinopomastus; species Rhinopomastus cyanomelas. Next base: position 202,168 of record VXBP01006534.1, on the reverse strand, counting down.
GCATCTTTTAAACTCACTCAGGGATGTGACTCAACCCCCTACCCTGGAGGCTCAGCGGAGGTTATTTAGTATTTGTGTGTTGCAGAAAGATAATAAACCAATCCTCACATCAGTTTTTCCTGCTCATCCCACATTTTTCTTGCTCATGTGTCTCATGTGGCAGTTTGCCAATCTCTTTTGCCGTATTTACTCCTCCTGAGGTGCTCGTGCTCGAGGGTTTCATTGCATCACCCACAGCCTACAACGCTTCAATGCTAAGCTGCCCTCAGACCAAAATATCAGATGATTTGCTCTTCATGGCATGAGTTTTCATTGTTTCAGGAACTTAACAGCACACAACAGCTGGCCTGAACTCCAGATGTTGGTGCTGGGATGTCAAAGCACTGACTGAAGCTACTCTCTGAGCCTCCAAAGGCTGGATATATTTGTGGTTCATACTTGAGCAAGAACAAATCAGCAAAATGCATTCCTAGTACAAGGTAGATGTAATAGGAATAGATGGCAAATCTTTTAGAAACATTCTAAGGAGGCATTTTTTATGAAACATGTTGTCCCAACCTTTCTTTCGGAGCAGTTTAACCAGAACTAGAAATTCCAAATCAGCAGACTAGTCCCTCTAAAGTCCTAATAATCACAGAGCATTAGGGATTGGAAGGAACCTTGAAAGATCATCCAGTCCAATACCCCCGTGAGAGCAGGATCACCTAGACCAAGTCACACAGGAACATATCCAGGCAGGTTTTAAATGTCTCCAGAGAAGGAGACCCCACAACCCCTCTGGGCAGCCCCTTCCAGTGCTCACGGAGAAGTTCCTTCTCGTACTGATGTGGAACCTCCTGTATTCCAGCTCACACCCATTACCACCTGTCCTTCTTGGCCACCCTGCTGGCTCATATCCAGCTGCCTGTCAGTTAGAACCCCCAAGTCCTTTTCTGCCAGACTGCTTTCCAGCCACACTGCCCCAAGCCTGTAGCCTTGCAGGGGATTGTTGTGACCAACATTTTCAGATGTTCAGATGCCCTTCAGTGGCACTGAACAGACAAGCACTGCTGTACACCCTGTACAGGCAGTTACAAACCTCACTGAGCCTTCTGCACTGGAATGAACTGGAGATCACAACCCAGTGACACGGGGAGCTCTATACATGATAAGTAACTGAGTTCACGTACTCAAACGTTACACAATGTTTAAGTGATACGAAGGCAAAAGGCTCTGCACCTGCCAGCAACAGGTACTGCTCTGAAAGCATCCAACATTTTTGTAGGCAAGATCTAGACCCAGCAAACTGCTCACATTCATAAAGTAAACTCAGCACTGGTGAGGCCACACCTTGAGGACTGGGGTCACTTTAGGGTACTTCAATACAAGAAGGTGCTGGAGTGGATCCAAAGAAGGGCAACGAGGTTGGAGATGGATCTGGAGAACAGGCCATATGAGGAGTGGCTGAGGGAGTTGGGGGTGGTTAGCCTGAAGTACAAGGAGGCTGAGGGGAGACCTCATTGCTGTCTACAACTACCTGAAAGGAGGTTGTACAGAGGTGGACGTTGGTCTAACAAATCACAAGTGACAGTATAAGAAGAAATGGCCTCCAGTTGTGTCAGGGAAAGTTTAGTTTGAACATTAGGAAAAAATCCATTATGGAAAGGGCGACCAGACTTTGAAACAGGCTGCCCAGGGAGGGGGGTGAATCGTGATCCCTGGATGTGTTTAAAAGTCATGTGGATCTGGAACTTAGAGACCAGGTTTAGCAGTGGCCTTGGGACATTTGGGTTAATGGTTGGACTTGATGACCCTAAAGGTCTTTTCCAATCTAAACAATTCTATGATTCCAAACAAATGGCACAGATTTTCTAACATCCCAACTCCAAGATAAGTAATTTAACATTGTCTGTCACATTGTCTATCCTGTCTATCACTGCTTCATGCTACCACGATGCTTGTTTTTAAGTATTTGTGAGACCAGCATTACTGAACAATTCCAAATTTCTCCTAAAACTCTTTGTTTTGCAGCTAGTTAGTTATAGATGGTGTGTCTGCATTTAAGAAATGCTTTGTTTCCACTGGAAAGATGTTTTAGACCAAAGAACTTTGCTGAAACTGATGCATTGGTATCATGTTGTGTTCAAGTAAGCGAAAACCAAGGCTCCCTCATTTCTGCAGTCTTGTTGAACAAAGATTTAAGTGATAAAAACTTCTTTGCTCTTAACAATCTTATGAGGAGAGATTGAGAGAGCTGGGGCTGTTTAGTTTGAGGAAGGAGAGGCTCATCACTCTGTAAGTATCTGAGAGGCCATCGTAGAGATGTTGGTGCTGGTCTCTTCTCACAGGTCATTACTGACAGAACCAGAGGGAAGGGTTTCAAGCTCCAACAGGGGAGGTTTAGGCTGGACATCAAGGAAGAAATTCTTCCCAGAGAGAGTGGTCAGGCACTGGACTGGGCTGCCCAGGGTGGTGGTTGAGTTCCCACCCCTGGATGTGTTTAAAACTCACTTAGATGTAGTGTTGGGGGATCTGGTTTAGGGGTGACCTTGTAGAGTAGCTTTGATGGTTGGACTCGATGATCCCAGGGGTCTTTTCCAACCTGAATGATTCTGTGATTCTGGCTTCAGCCATCATGTGAAATGACTGGAGAAACAAATGAGGTCACATGTCTCCAGCAAGCAAACTGGAAATGTAATGCTTATGGTGATCTGAAATCCAAAAACACTCTTTATTCAGAGCAGTGAATAAGACAGACATCCCGTTTGGGGAGAGATTTTCAGTAGGGACACTCCTTTACTCGTTCTTGTTACCATGAAAAAGTGCTTTTTAAAAATGATCCTTTAACGTATCTGCTTTTCTACCCCAGCTCCTCTATCAAGTGTACTGGGCAAGGTTTGGGCAGCCAAGAAGGTGAGCTGCAAGAGTTGCCTCATGCTGGCCACAGAGTTTTTCAGCTGGCTCCACGAAGGACCCCCAGCAAGACACAGCTCAGCCCAGCAGCCAAGCAGGTGGCACCATTCTGGAGACATCAGACAAGTAGAGAAATGCAAGGAAAAAAGTGAAGAACACCAAAGTCAGAAAGGAAGGTGATGGAGGAGGTGCTCCAGGCGCCAGAGCAGATACTCCCCTGCAGCCTGTGAAGAAGACCATGCTGGAGCAGACATCCACAGCGTGGCTTGAGGCAGAGCCCAGACTGAAGCAGCAGGGAATCTCCTGACGGAACTGCAGCTCAAGAGCCCACACAGCAGATGGGGAAAAGCATGAGAAGGAAGGAGCAGAGCTAATACCAACAGACTGTAAGCCCCCATTAACCGCTCAGGCGACTGTGTGGAGGAAACAGAAGTCAGGAGTGAAGCTGATCCTGGAAAAACGGGAAGCAGTGAGAAGGTGTTATTTTCAGGTTTATTTCTCACTATCCAAATCTATATGAATAATAAATAAATAAACAATAAACTACATTAATTTCCCCCACAGTGACTCTGTTTTCCTGCAGCAGTAACAGGTATGCAATCTTCCTGCATTTATCCAGACTCACAAGCTTTGTCACCCTACTTTCTCCCCCGGTCCTGTGGAGGAAAGCGAGTCAGAGTGGCTGGGCAGGCACCTGGCCATGGTTAGTCTGCCACATCTGCTTGAAAAACAAATGAAAAGAGCAGGCATTGGTTTAAAAGGGAGACATTTTAATGTACAGACTTACACTCATCATGTTATATTTTCTTCACCAATCTCTCTCAGAGAGAGAGATTTATTTATTTTCAGAATAAACCCACTGAAAGTCATTCTCAAACCAAGAAGGAAACTGCAGGTTCATTCTATCCATAATTAATTCTACACATGGTTGCAAATTGACAACAACAATAAAAAATAACTCCTCTTCCCTTTTCTCAAGGAAATAAATATTTCACTTCTAAACTGAAGAATCATTCAGCTGTCTAAGTCTGTGCACTGTGTGTGTCAAAACCACCACATTTTAATCTCTTGGGATTCCAACCAGTAGCCTTTGTTGCTCCTCACGTACCCACACAGCATATTCAGAACTCTTCTCCAGCGACACCCAAAGACACACTTCAGTGAAAGAAGAAACAGCTGAAGATGTCCATCTTCAGTTTTGCCTCGCAACACACCCATCTGCCACCATTACTTCCTTCCAAAGGGATCAGACCACACCTTTAACCCTACAAATCAAATACGAGAACACCAGCAGATCATAACCAGACTGTTGGAGAAAGACAAACGTAATAAAATCAACCTGCTACTCCAGCTTTGCATAAACAACAGTGAAAAGAACCCAACAGTGTCTGCACCAAGCTTGCAACTCTGCCTACGCTTGCAAAAATAGAGAGACAACCTCATCTTGATCTTAAGCTTCCGATAACAGACAAATCTATCACAGAATCACAGAACCTCAAGAGAGCATCTAGTCCAAGCCCCCTGATACAGCAGGAATCTCGTCACTTCTCAGCAGCAGTTAAGACTAATGAGTCAGTCCAGACCTCTTTAGTAGTTTACTAAAAAAGGCAGGTTTGCCAGACTTCTATTTCACAATACCCTTCCTACTCCTCTTCAGCATGGCACTACTTTCCTGGAAAGCAGGTCCCCCACTCATGATTTAACTGGTATGTGCAGTAAGGACATGGCATTAATCCCATCTGGTTTGCCCCTGCTGCTGATGTTAGGCTTTTCTAAAAATAGGAACAGATTACCCTTCAACACACTCAGATATGAACTCTTTCATCAAGACAAGCACTCTCCCATCTCTAAAGGACTAGGGCCAACCTTGCGCAACGAACAGCTAGTTCATTATTTCATATTACCTATGAAATAAGAAAATAGCAAGGATAGTCCGGTATCACTTTTATTCCACTCGTGCTTTTCCACACCTTCTGCTGGCAACAGCAGGGATCACAAAGCTATCAAGCAGCGTTCCAAATTCATGGTGTTACGTGGAGTGGATTTCTCCCTTAGTCCTCCTGTCCACGAGTCAGGAAGGTACCGAGTGCTCGTAAGTTGTGTTTCAATTGTACAAAGCAGTATTCCACAAACCCAGGGTGCCAGAGTTTGTTCTTTACAGCTACAGCTCAGCCCACCCATGGCGCTCGCTTGCTCTGAACCATTTCAGAAGCTAATTTCCTGGACTTGCTGACCTTAGAGGTCTTTTCCAGCCTCGATAATTCTGTGATTCTAGTGTGGAAACTGGCAGGTATTTTAGAAAGTGTGAAGATAACAGAATCTCTGCAACTTATTTAACTAGTTAAATCCATTTTAAACAAGTTTCAATAAAATCAGTAATCTTCATGTGAAGAACGTCAGTACCAGAAGGACACAGCTACAAAGATGATGGAGACACCTCCCTGATGAGGAAAGGCTGAGGGAGCTGGGTCTCCTCAGCTTGGAGAAATGGAGGCTGAGGGGTGACCTTGTTAATGTTGATCAATATGGAAAGGGTGGGTGTCAGGAGGATGGAGCCAGGCTCTGCTCAGGGGCATCTAATGACAGGACAAGGGGCAATGGGTGTGAAATGGAACAGAGAAGGTCCCACATCAGTATGAGAAGGAACTTCTTCCCAGTGAGGGTGACAGAACACAGGAAGAGGCTGCCCAGGGGTGTTGTGTCTCCTTCTCTGGAGACATTTAAAACCTGCCTGGATATGTTCCTGTATGACTTGATCTAGGTGATCCTGCTGTGTCAGGGGGATTGGACTAGATGATCTTTCAAGGTTCCTTCCAATCCCTAATGTTCTGTGCGATTCATTAAAATGAATAATTTTCATGTGAAGAATCAGCCTGAAGGAAGATTTTCGTGTTAATTTATGCTATGTGTATTGTTTGAGTGCATTCCCCACTGTATCACTTAAATCCACATAAATATTCAGGTGTTACTTCAATAAGCTCTTTAAAATGATCAATGCAAAGGTATGAATCAAGCATACCTGCAGGCTGAATATCCTCCTGAACAATACCAGCTCGGTTTATTATCTGCTCTTTCTCTGTAAAAGAGAATAGAAAAGACATTATTAAAAAGAAGAAAATACCAGGCACTTTGACTGCAGCCAGCAAAATAATACTGAAAGTTTAACAGTTCCAGATGCTACCCAGCAAATTCCCGGTAAGTGAGCAAATCCAGCACTCACACCTCACCTAGAAACGAACACGTAAGATTGGGGAGATCACACAGAAGATAATCACCTCTGAGTAATTTCTGCTGTTTAATAACAGATGTCAAAATACCCCTCTCCATGATCCCACTACTTCAGAAATGACTAGCATGGTTACAAGATCACTCAGCTGCTCAACAATAAACCCTTGAAGAGCTACTCTTTCCAGAATCAGTGAGGCCTTGGGAGGTTTTACATCACAAGTAGATTTCATGACAGCATCTACAAAATTAGTGCTCATGAACTTTGTGAAATAAAGTATTCCAGAGATATTTTTACACGTGATGGCCTTGTCTCAGGCTTTTCAGTTTTGTTTGAAAGATTCAATCACTTCTAAGAGGAGAAATGGACAAACAATATTATCCAGGGGTGGATCAAAACAGGGGTGGTAGCAGATCGAGAGAGGTTCTCCTCCCCCTCTACTCTGCCCTAGTGAGACCACATCTGGAATCTTGTGTCCAGTTCTGGGAACCTCAGTTCAAGAAGGACATAGAACTGCTGGATAGAGTCCAGCACAGAGCCACAGAGATGATGGTGAAGGGACTGTAACACCTTCTGATGAGGAAAAGCTGAGGGAGCTGGGTCTCTTGAGCTTGGAGAGGGATGACCTCATAAGCATTTATACATATGGAAAGGGCATGTGCCAGGAGGATGGAGCCAGGCCCCGCTCAGTGGCATCTAATGATGGGACAAAGGGCAATGGGTGTGAGCTGTAACACAGGAGATTCCACATCAACATGAGAAGGAACTTCTTCCCAATGAGGGTCACAGAGCACTGGAAGGGGCTGCCCAGGTGGGTTGTGTGTGACTGGATCAAGGTGATCCTGCTGTGGCAGGGGGACTGGACTGGATGATCTTTTGAGTCCCTTCCAATCCCTAACGTACTGTGATAAAGCATTTCACGTTTACATAGGTGGATGCCACTCCACAGGACTTACTGGACTGTACTCTGAAAAATCAAATCCTTTGTACCCCAAAAGTTAAACTACTTCTGCTCAAGTACCACAATCATGAAATCTCACATCCTTCTCTAAATTATAACAACAAATGCTTGTGCTTTGCTCTCATAGATCATAGTGCACCCATGAGCATCAAGAAAAGTGCAGTAAAAATTAAGAAAGGTGAGATCAAAGGAGAGCTTGAGCAGCATGAAGTTTAGAATCATATTCAATAGTAGGTTTAAGCAGTAGCCAAATGGGCACGGGTCATTTTATGTGCTAAACAGAGATCAAAAAAATCCCAAACCTGATAAGGAACATCTGCTCATGTAATTCACAAGTAAAAACTACTGTATTGCACAGCTCTTCCCTCACACTGAGTCACACTTCTGATGTTTTTTGAAAGCGCACCGTAAGCACAAATGAATTATGAATAATAATTTTAAGCAGGAACATGAAGTATAAAATTCTCATTGTAAGATTTTTTTCCTTATATCTAGTCTAAATCTACCTTCTCTCAGTATAAAACCATCTTCTCTTGCCCCGTCACAACAGGCCCTGCTAAAAAGCCCTTGCCCATGTTTCCTACAGGCCCCCTTTAAGTGCTGGAGGGCTGAAGTAAGGCCCTTCTGGAGACTTTTCCAGGCTGAGGTGCTCCATCACCCCTTTAACTGCACCTCAACGCTGCTGTTCCCCTCAGAGAAGGGCTGAGGGGTGTTCTCGGTCACACTGGCCCGTAACTGGGGAGGAGAGCGCAGCGGGCTCAATTTTGCCCCCTCAGGCGAGCAGAGGCCTCTCAGGGGTTACCCAGGCCCAGCCCGGAGCACCCCCTTCCTCTAGCTACAACGCACCCCCAGCACTCACTGTACTCGTCCGGCATCAGCAGCGGCCGGAAGTAAATGGGGTAGAAGACGACGCCCAGGACGGCCAAGAAGCCGCCGAAGAGGCCGACGGTGCGGGCCAGTCCCGCCATGACCGCCGCCGCCACACCCGGAAGCCCCCCGCTCCCGCTTCCGCC